>JADDOH010008208.1:0-107936 GCA_016648135.1 Agrypnia vestita
CAGATACAGCGAATGCGTATTCACTTGTAAACATACCACGTGGTACTGACGCTCCGCGGAATGTTGCAGTGAGTACGCTCGGGTACCGTGCGCATGGCAACGTTGCCACGGCACGTAGAAATGCCACGCTATATTGTGCGCGAGGTCGCGGAACAGTGCACGACGTTGCAACGTCACGTAGACTCTATGCCGCGCGTGCTGTTGAGGGATAATTTGCCCCCTAGTGAATACATGGCTTTAAACTACTTCGAGGTATGGCGTTGGTGTTGAGGGCTGCAATATCCATAAACTGCGATACGAAAGAATGCATCTTTTCTTCGAAAAGGCTTTCTAATTTTATACTTCTTAAGGCTTTATTTAATAAAAAAATGTTTTTTACTTTATAATCGCCATCTGGCGAAATAAAGTTTTGAAGAAATCTCGGTATCTGCAAGGCTCGATATATGTCGTCGCCGCCCTATATGACGTCCATCACTTTGCTGATGCAGAACAGGGACCTGTAATCTGCGAATATCTTTTTAGTTGTCAGTTCTTTCGACTGGTTCATTTCGCGCTTCGTCACGTTCAAATAGTTCTGCGTTTCGTTGTACTTTTGCGGTGATACTGTGAGAAGTGATGTACCGTTTATTTTGTGTATGCCAAATTGGTACAACATCTAACGCGAATACGTAAATTATATACAAATAGATCACTTGTCTAAGACCACTAATGAGTTTAAGACTACACGACTAGTTTCGACAACTACCGATGTTGTCATCAACGGGTGATGATTTAAACTATATCATCACCCGTTGATGACAACATCGGTAGTTGTGTAGTTTTAAACTCATTAGTGGTCTTAGACAAGTGATATATTTATATATAATTATAATGTCATTCCACCAAGTTAACGCCAATTCAATAAATAATATAACGAATGCGTAAATACATGCACTCAATTTTTCTGACAAAGAAGGCTTTCTAAAGTATGCAGGAAGGTAATTATTGGGCTTATTATTATAGAAATATGTGATCATTGGGCATATGCAAAGATAGAGAGCAAGATATCGATCACTAGTAGGATAGACAGGTCTAGGCGGAGGGATGACCGAAGGAAAAAAAGAAAAAAAATTGAAAAGGGCTCTGAATCGCGAAGCATGGAGCGAATAACTTTCTTGTAAAAACAGAAGACGGATTCATGATTATCTTTTATGAGGCCATCAACCTTAAGAGAGAACGATGAGTAAAATAATTTTAATATTACGTCTTCTTCAAACACAGCAAAATTATTTTGTGGTGACATTATAATTATAATTTATAGAAATCAACTTTTACACCACTTTTTTTATTATTGAAAAAATTCAACGTGTTTCGAAGCCAATGGCTTCTTCGTCAGGATAACAAAAATAAAATTTAAAAATCGAAGTATAGATTAAAATATTCAAAAGTTGTATATTGACAATGAGAATATAAAGTACCTACTTAACATGAAAATAAATTTAAAAGATAACTATTTGCAAAAAGGACCTGATTATTTATAACATTCAATTTACTATTAACACTCTGTCTTGTTTCCAAAATTTCTTATTTTTCAAACTGTGATTCTGTATAATTTGTATGTAAAATTTTAAAACCCTTATTTATATCAAAAGAATGATCCATAGCCAAAAGATGGTTAGAAAATTCGAATAATTATTACTATTTAAACAACTTAAGTGTTCTTTTTTCTCTAACTTCAAAATTTCTACACGTTTTTCCTATATAAAAATAATCACAATCATATTTTGATCTATACTTCGATTTTTAAATTTTATTTTTGTTACCCAGACGAAGAAGCCATTGGCTTCAAAACATGTTGAATTTTTTCAATAATGAAAAAAGTGGTGTAAATGAAGTTTAATTCTATAAATTATAAATATTATGTGTTTATCATGACCATTTATTAAAAGCAAATCATCCCCATTTCCGCTCTGCAGAAGGAAGGTTGTTGTCACACATGATATATATAAAGGCCACTTTAACAACCCCTAGTAGTCAAATAAGAAATAAGAAGGGCGCGAAGGCTGTTTGTTCGATATCCCGCCGGTTAAACAATCAAAGGAGGACAAATGGCGAAATAATAAAATCACTGAATCGTTTCCTGATTGGTTCCGATCGATCCCCCTGCCTCTCCCTCGTCTGACCCTCACTTTATCTGTTTCGGTCTTATCTTCTCTTCCACAAAGATGGGTTTCCGAGTTCTGTCCGTGAAACGTAATGTATTGTCATAGGGGAGAGTTGAATAAAACCGAAAATGTATCGACAATAACATTAATATGAATTGCCTATTAAAATTGATAATTTGACAGACTATTACATTATTATGAATTGCTTACTAAATTTGACAATTCGTTATACAATAATATATATAATGACCGCACTTCAAGTCAAATGGGCGTGAATTTTTATACTAGAGGTTCACAGGTGAAATCACAAAAGATTAATGTGATTTTGAAATTCTGGAGTGTATTCTGAAGTCGATAACAAAAAACTTTTTTAGAATTTTTTTGTAGATTATGATAGCAACACTTGGTACTATTGCAAATGATTTCATAATATGATTGAAACACCATCCAAATTAAATGGGATAGAGTAGATAATAAAAAAAATGAAATTTAGTTTGACGAAACATAACATTGTAAAAAAATTGAAAATATACTTGATAATTTAAGTGTATTCCTAACTATTAATTAAAACACTTTCCCAAACTGCTTTGAAAGCTATACTATTTATTTAAAAAAATATATAGTTACAATTATGACTTCGATTCAAACCAGGAACATTCTCTTGTCATTAATTTAAATTACCAATTACACTTTGTCGAATGAGTTATCAATAACTATACAACTTACTTTTGAGTCTAATTTTAAACATCATATAATAATACGTTCCATCTCTATTTTTGTGATATGTCTGTTATTTTCTACAAAAGCTGTGATCTCTTGATTTGAAATTAATCTCAGAAAGTATTGAGTAATACTAGTTTTTGAGTAATAATCCATAATGTAGATGTGTTAATGGTCGTCAGTTATGAAGGTTCAAAATATGGAAATTTAAGCTGAGGCAATACCATTTTCAGTGACGTGATACGACCAAGATATCCAGATAGGTTTTAAGTAAGCCCAGGTAAAATAGAACCAGCAAAAAGGGTAGCTTTTGTAATATTCAACAAGGTACTTGAAATGTAAATCCATATTAATCAAGAATTATCGAGGCGTAGTATTAATACTAGGTGAATAATATTTTTAATTTATTTGCATAATTTGTTGATCATTATGTCCCCTGTATCTTAAAAAAATATACTGTCCATATTGTTAAAGAATGATAATTATCGTTCATCAACTTGATTCAAAGTTGTGCAACTCATCATAAGTACATTTCTGGCACAAAAAGTACACTGAGAAGATTATTAAATTTTTGGCGGAATATAAGACGAAAATAAGAATAAAAACGAAAGTCGCGAGGGTCACGGAAATAAGAAATTGATGAGCACGGGTCACGTTGTTCGTGAAATTTAAATATTATTGAAGTGAAACGTACCTTGCCGGCTTACATGAATTCTTTCACGTAAAAACGTTAATGTGACACTGAAGCCATACGTCAAAATCCATTACTGGATCTGTTCCAGTCTAAACCAGGTGCTTGTTTATAGATGGTTGTAGCGGCTGGAGCAACTAACGAGTTATCGTCTGTATCAAAGATGGACAATTAAATCATCATCTTTCAAACAATAAACAGGAAAAAATATTTCATGGAACTAAAAAAAATATAAAAAAATTATTAATCAATTAAAAAAGACATACAGAAAAAATCAAACTAACGAAAAAATATTTTAAATGCCACCGGGACTCGAACCACGCACCTCCAATTCTATCCGGGAATGGCGCGTTAACCAATTTCGCCATGGCACTCTGGTAAGTTAACGAAAATTTTTCAACCTTATATTTTGTCTCTTTTTAATTGATTAACATTTTTATTCCATTTCCCGGATAGAATTGGAGGTCCGTGGTTAGAGTCCCGGTGGCATTTAAAATATTTTTTCGTTAATTTGATTTTTTCTGTATGTTTTTTCTAATTGATTTTAAAAATTGTTTACTAATTCACAGAACTTTGTTCTGAAATTGCAACTTCACAATAAGAATGTGTTTCCTTTAATATCTAAAAAAATATTTCATGTATCTAAAAAAATTGTAAAGCGCGCTTTTTGTGTATTGTATAGCATACCTTTTGAGGGGTTTTAAAATTAAATAAAACACAAATTTTGTTCATTAATGGCCACAGTGTTGGCTTTATTGGAAACGTTAAAAAAAATTAACATGAATATACTTACGTCAGAAGAACGCTTGCAATTGTGCAAATTATTTAGAAAATCGTGTTTTCCTAATTATATTTCAATACTAATGGCGTTAAATCATCTTTCCAAAATAAAAGCATGAATGTCACCACAATTTTTAGGCGTTTTATTTTATTTTATGGTTCAATTCAATTCAATTCAATTCAATTTTTATTTATTACATAATATGTACATTACAAACTTTATGTTTAATGCATACATATTATGAATTTATACACATATATATATATACATACATACACATATACATATACATACATATATACAGACCCATATACATATTGTATATTAAAATAACAATTTATTATTAACTAATTAAAAGTGACCTGTACAATCTGGTCAGAGGTGTAGGAGAATCCTGCTTCTCAGCCCCCTCAGACACATGGAATATATCAATATCCAAAGCGATTTTGTTCAGCATAGCTGTAGCTTTTCCAACAGGCATAACCATCGGCAGGTTGGTCCTGTATATTGGAATGTGAAACAATCTATGCTGACGATGTCTAAGGTAATTATCAGGAACATACAAACCAATGCTCTGCATAATTTCAGTATTGTCTATACCTCTAAAAAAACATGCTTTATTTATCTTATAATTAAAGTTTGAAACTTATTTAATTAAATAAAATATTATTTGATTAAATATTATTTAATTAAATGCACATCAGATTGCTTACATTCAACATATTTGTAGCATGTCTGCTTGCTTTTTTTTTGAGCTCCAATCGCTACTGTGTACAACCTCTTACTACAGCCACCCTCTAAATTGTCTCCTTTATACCTTTTCAGCACCAAATACTGTGGAAGCTTATGCGATTGCACATCGCATATTGCACATTAACATTTATGAGTCTCCGAGCGAATATAATATAAGCAGACTTTTATGATTTTTCAGAAATCTCTTTGTGTGTTGGCTGGAATACGGTTGTGTAAACACACTTTTTGACGTATTTATTTACATAAATGTTCTCTTGCAATCAGCTCAAAAATTCATTTTAGAATGCTGCGAGAAAAGTATAAAACATTCTGTTTGTGTTTCGACAAAAAACTTGTTGTTTGTTTCCACTGATACGAGTTTTGTCTGAAAAGGCGAGTGGCATATACTTACATTTTATAATGCAGATCGTGTCAAATATTTACATCAAAAAATGTTATAGGTTTGTTGGCGAGCGCCGACTGATAAAAATATTTGTAACTTAGAAATATTTGTATTGTTTACAATGTAGAGACTAACGATTAATAAAATGGATGGAAAACTTAAACTGTATAATATGTTATTTATTTTTTATTTATTTATTTCAAAAAAATCCTTGTTTACAAATAAAGGTACTTAATACTAGTTTAACAATAAGATAAATTACACATTTTTTTTGTTAAATTTATGGATTATGCCACTCTACTAGGCTACGCCTGTCCCAGAGTGGCATTATAGAACACAATTATAATATTTTTTTGAATTCGTCAGTGATATTTATTTTCATAAGGTAGTAATTATATATCTACAAAGTATCAAGTGTAATGTTAGTGAAAGTTGAGTGAGTCATAAGTTCAAGTGTAAATATGTGTAGAATAATTGTTTAATGTGAAAAGGGTTAAAGTTTTGTTTAAGATTATTTTTTATTTTCCTTAATTAATTAATTAATTTATATAGGTATGTATTTTTATTTGTAGACATTATTATGCAATTACAGTAAGTAAATTTTCAGTTGCTGTTCTACCTTTGGAGGTAAGCCAGTTGTTTGCTAAAGCTTTTATTTTATTAATTGAGTATATTCTGATTTCCGGGAAGTCTGTTTTAAATATGTTAAATATTTTAGGCCCTATGTACGAGTAATTTTTCTGTCCATATGTTGTCTTAGTTTTTGGTATTTCGTCAAGGTTTCGTAATGCTTGTCTAGTATTATGTGAATGCGAGTTACTGGTTGCTGTTCTATCTATGTATCTCTAGATACTTCACTTTAATTATATCTTTACTTTTTCTATTCGAGTTTCGAGAGTATCAGAATCTATTATATACAGTGAAGTATCAAAAGGACTACATTCAAATGTAGAAAAAAATACACGCGTACGTGGAAATACAAATTATTCATTTAACTACACATTTTTAAACTTTTTTTCAAAAGTAGTGTTTTTTATCGTACCGGTTTTAGCCTATCATAGCCATTTTCAGACTGGTACATAATTCTCTTAAGGTGTAGCATTTTTAAATGAGTGCAGGGGTGCTTAAACAGCGTTTCTAAATAATGTTAATGTTTTGGTGAATGTTTAATGATTATATAATTTTAAAAAGTTGCCGATAATTTTATTCTAATGTTGGGATATTCCCCCTTATTATTAGAGGTATTTTTACAAATTTTATAGTTATTGATTTTAAATTTTGGGATAACCGTGTGTTTTGTGTTTCCCGTAATATTTCGATTTTAATAATTTAAAAAATGATGACGTATTTAAAATTCATTTTAAATGTTTTTACTTTTAAAAAAGACAGATTTTTCTATATATCTTCATATCGCTTTATTTAAATTTGTTTTTAAACATTTTTCTTTGATTCTGACACGAGTTTAATCTTAAAATAACTAGCATACCTAGAATTATATTTTACAATACAATTACACATAACTTTACTTACAGTTATATTTAACAATGCAACTGTATAAAAAATATTTAATAAAATTTAAAAATTCCACTTATTTAATTTTGAACACAACGGACCTATTATCGTAATGTACACATGGATACTAAGGGTTGCAGGCGAGGAGGTTGTTGTTGAATATGATAGGGGAGAACGAAGCAAGTATCCTACCCTTAGAGGCGCTTAAGTGGAATAAGGTGGACGGTCAGGACCTTATTTAGGGTCACGCCAAGCAGTAAACTGTGTCAATTTTAAAATGGATTCTCAAAGTAAGCGCAATGAGTAATACAATGTGATAAAGGGATAAAATAATATTTTCATTAATGAAGATAAATTACAGAAGTCTTACAAGGACGAAGATATTTATGTGTAAAACGTGTATGGAAGTGTATATAGGGTGGCAATAGGGCTTGCGACCTGTGTTTGCTGGCTCATGTGATCATTTTACACCAGAGGCGTGCAGTGAGAACATTGAAGCATGAATTTTGCGTAACCGTATATATATTTAAAAAAAAGAAATACAGCTTATATCTCGTTATATTCCTGCTACAATTATTATACTATTAATTATTTAATACATAATTTGCTTTCCAAAATATATGTTTACCTAAAATTCATGCTTCAATATTCTCACTGCACGTGTCTGCTTTACAAAATGCAACGTTCACCAATTCTGCCGCAAGAACATTACACATTATCGAAGATGTATATGTTGTGGACCAAGTGATTAATATATTTATAATTCCCGGACAGAAATTTGAAAAATGCCCAATATGATAGGGCAATATGATAATAACTGTTGAAATAATTATATTAACCGGGCATTATAAATAATGTCCTTCAGCTATTGGGCAGAATAATAAAAAAATACCTGTTTTATGTTAAACTGTTCTATTGTGTGACAGTAAAATCATTCAACGTGTCCTAACCTAACCAAACCTAAACTAACCTAATCTAACCTAACCTGGACAGTGCGCGTCATGCATTTGTTATCGGTCCCCGCGTCCCGCCAGATGTACTCAAAATATCGAATTGCCCAACAAAGTTTTTCTTCTTCTTCATCAGCCTTTGTCTCTCCACTACTGGATAAAGGCCTCTTCCTTCCCTTTCGGGTAATAATGCCCCGAATAAAATATATAGAATTCAAATTTGTTACTATAATAAAAATGACATGATTATTTATAGAGCTGCAAAGCGTCTGATAGAAGAAATGACCCATGAAGGGCGTCTGAAAATCATTAATATGAACGTATAGTTCTGTCCCGTTAAACATATTAAAAAATCAGGTTTTTTTATTTTTACGTTTAATTATTTATTTTTTAAATTCTTTATTGAAAATAACATAAATACATGTTACAGTGACAGCGAATATTACATTTTTATATAAATGTTTAACTGTCCCCAGAAATGTTAAAATTTCTGTTTGGAGACAGGAGTACACAACGCATAATATTAGAGCATGAATGTAACAGTGTAGAGAACATAAAATTAATATTAGTGAATCAAGTAAACAAATTATTTTCGGAGAATAGTATTTTTAAAATTTTATTAATATTTATTGTTTTGTATCAACTTTTATCTGGCAGAATCCCCCGAACTCAAATATTATAATAGCCAAACCTTCTTACCTGCTATAAAACGTAAGTCTGACGGTGGCTGGCACTCAGTGTATAAGAGCTATTCTACTAATCGCCATAATGTCATATATTAGGTGAATATGTACTAAAAGCGCAAAATTCAAACAAATATTTGTGGATTTAATAAATAATGGCTTTTGTAAATATGAAATTATGAAGGAAAAACTGATAAATATAATTAAAACTTCTCAGTGCTCAATTCCTAAAGGCATATAAAATAGAAGGTATGAAATTGTAAATGATGAATTTAGTCAGATTGGTCACAGATATCTTCAGAAATTCTTTAAAGTACCTTTTTTTAAATTTTGTAACAAATTTTTAATTTTTTGGAATGTTGTCAAAGATTTTTATTAATCAAAGAAAGGATTCCGAGAAATTCAAGAAGATCTTGTACACATCTCGCTTTGTCATAAGACTCCCAGCATAATGTCAAAAGACGTTTTCAAATAAAAATGCTTTCAAGTAATTTCGCAAGAAAAACCAATAACATAAATCTCACGTATAAAATAACCTTTTAGCTCTAAGCCAAAAAGGCAGCGAAAGATCTTGAAATCATCTTCGACTCTAAACTCCTTTTTAAAGGAAATTTTGACCTCGTCATGTCCGAAGCTTTCAGAGTATTTCAATTCAAACTGTGAAAATACTTTGGAAATATCCTCATAATGCATTTGATCATTTTTAAATGAGATATAATAATACATAGATCTGAAGTATCTAAGATCTTGAATATGCATATGTATTCAATGTCGTATTTTTATGGTGTATATTATTTTAATTATTCTCTTCTATTTTCTTTATTTTTCAATAGGTTTTCTTTTTTTCTTTCTTTTTTTCTTTTTAATAGTTTCTCTCTATGTGTATAATGCTTCAATATAACCTATATATAATTTGTAATTTATATGGCAGACCAGGTCTTGCACTAATAACCTGGTTATGCTGGAATAAACATTATTATTATTATTATTGAAAACAAAAATATCGCAAAAAACGAATAAAATTATGAACGGTAAAATATATATAGAACTTAAATTTACGTAATTTAGAAATCTTATGTTGATAAATCTCTTTTCATTTAAGAAAAACAATCGAATTAGCATGTGTAAGTGTACGAGGCATAGTGTTCCGTTTTGTTGGTGTTTATACCCGTAAACTAATTCGATTGTCCTGGAAAGAGTTCTACCTATATGAGATTTCTAAATTAAGTAAATTTAAGTTCTAAAAATATTTTAGTTCACAGTTTGAAGCATCCAAATTAATTAATAGCAAAATTCTAAGGCGAAATTGTATACTTATGCTGATACAATAGATCACTTAATATGGGTGTGAAGCTAGGCAAGAGAATTATTAATTGCTCTTTTAGGAGTATTATTGAGATTCTCCATAAATAAATGTTGAATTTTTCCTGTTCAAAAGATGATTTTTATCAGGCACAAATATTTAAAAAATATATAAATTTATTTTAATAAGCAAAGATTTACTTAACACTATTATTAGGCTTTTACAAATTTAAAATGGACCCCAAACTTTATCAGGTATATGGATTCTAAAGCAAATTTTCGTTTTTAACAAAGGCTAATGGAAAGTTTAACAAATTTTATCCGTTTTTCTTATACGCTTTTTTAGTAATGCGACCAGACGGTTGTATCTTTACATTTTTATTCCTTTGTTGGAGAGTTTGTTACAGAAAAGTCAAGTCCATAAATAAGGCGGAGAGGGAACAAAAAAACTTAATTTATTAGAAGTTTTTATTAATACCAAAGACCTGGTAGCCGAATTTTATGTGACAGAAAGTGCTGGAAAATGCGCGCTATGAAAAATACCACCCTGCGAGTGGAGAAAATCAAAGGGGAAGTAACTTTTTACAAAGACGGAGTGGTCCATAATAGGCGATAAGAAGAAAAACTACCCGGATGACGTTTCCATCTTTCAGTATGAAGGGTGGTTCCCTGTAAAGGCTTTATGACAGGCAGTTAACGGGACGCAGGTGTGGAGGGCTGTTTCAGTAGTTAAGTTCGGCCAAAAGTTCAAAGAAAGGGCGTAAAATTCCTACTTTCGTGTGTTCCGGTGCTTAAAAATATTTCTTTGAGATTACACTCTTTTGTTTCAGCTCGTGCTTCATTTTCGAGTATGAACTAGGTATAAAGATTTAAAAGAATACTTTAAAAAAACTTTTCTACTATTCGTACAATACAGGATCTATTGACGTAAGAATATTGCTATACATTCACATTCTGATTCTCATCTTTACCTATTTCGTTAGCTTTCTACGATGATTTTCAAATATAGAAAATAATGTAGGTACTCACATTGTAATAATACTAGGAAGAAAATCTTACTTTTATGGTTTGGATATATAAAACGCTGAAATATATGTATAAATATATACATTTATGTATATATGTGTAAATACATAAATGTATAAAGCACATTATAAGATACCCGGGTCGTGGCAACAAAGATTTTTAAACGCCTGAAGAAATTTTATTTTATAGTATTATCAAATGATTTTTTTTATTTTTCGGGATAAAATAAAAACAATCTTAAAAATACTTAATTAGGTAAGAAAGCATATAAAAAAAACAACGTGTGTGCATTTTTATCTATGAAGTAGGCAGGTAATATTAAACCAACCAATAAAATTTACATTTATATTCATTAACAATAATAAGCTAACTGCTTTGTGAAAGAAAACGCTTATTTCTTTGCTTTACAGTCGACGAGTTTGGTGTCGCAAAATTCGAAGACGAAATTGTATACTTATGCTGATACAACAGATCACTTAATATGGGTGTGAAACTAGTTAAGAGAATTATTGGCAAGAAGGTCTTGCACTAGATTTATGGCACAATAAGCGATAAGCTAACCTGAGAGTGGAGATGTTTAAGAACTTGGATCTTCGGAATACGTATACCAGCGTAGATTAGTGATGCAACGAATACTACTTTCACGAATACGAATAATTCAACAAGGTAACACAACTGTTCTTTTTTACTAAGAGAATTAATTAAAATTTAATAAATAATTAATAAATTTAAATTAATTCTATTTTTATTAATTAAAATAAAATAATTAAAATTTACCACCGGCAATTTTGTTTTCAAAAAGCACAACATTTCTTTTATCCGATTGTACATTCCTAGCGGTCGAAAATAAGGATCACTTTTTTCACGTTTACGAGAGGTTATGTTATTAGATTTAATTTTAAATTATTTTTTAAGAGTTTTAACACTTTTACACACAACGAAATAAAATGGAACGGACAATACGTATTACAAAATAAAAACTACATGAAATGAGCTCCTAACCTAACCCAACGAAACAAAATGAAATTACTCATGTTATGCTGTGAAACACGTAACAATTGATATCTTGAGAACTCAACAAATCCATTCGTTCAATGTTAAAGGAATCCCCGATAATAGAGTGCGTAGGTGCACAGCCAAACCGTAATTCGTTGCGTTCAGTTATAAATAGTTTGTTTTTAATATTCGTGACGATATTCGGCGAATACAAATATTCTGTAAATATCTACTATTCGGCGAATACGAATATTCGTATTCGTATTCGTTGCATTCGGAATCTCGTAATATGCTAAAGTCAACATGATCGAAACCAAGGGAAAGACCATAACATAGTAAAACGGATAATATCAAGACAGTTCTGAAGCTCAAGGGAATGATGGTCTATAGTGACTGCGAATATGGGCTTCAGTCCCATGGGACCTCTTAAGAAGAAAAGAGCCGATCAAATATAATAATTTCGTTGTCTGTCCGTCTGTCCATCCACACGCCCGTTCGTCCGTCCGTCCTTAGGGGACGTAAAGGACTTAGCAAAGACGTGAACCATTTCATGTCCGCCCAATCTTTACCGTTACCTTTAATTCCCGGTAGGGAAAATATTGAAGAAAATGTTCAAATATCCTGATAAAAGCTTTGTGGTCTTGTTTCGAACCTCACTCCAGACTAGCAAGTTAGTCCCATTTTCATATCACAATCATTCAGCTTAGTTTTAAAATAGTAAAAATATATATGTGACACGTATTCCGTGTTTGCAGCTCTATTAAAAAAATATTTATTCTTTAGGATACGGCATGTAAAAGTACCGTCACTTTTGACTGGTAACAGCTAATAAGCAAATAACTATTTACCATTATTTATATTTGAAAATATAAAACTATTGCACTAATCCAATAGCATGATAAATATAAAAGAAATTTAATAGATGTTTAAAGTAGTGTAATACAATGATTGGGCATATTCAATTAATGGCTATTCCCTGGGATACCAGCTACTCAAAAAAAGAGCTAGAAAAAACCTTTTGTTATTTATGCAATTAACTATTGACACACCCACTGTATCTGATCTTGTCTATTGTTGATTGGAACATACCACTCAGCAAGTACACGAAACGTTATACCTTTAAAATTCAGTCGAAGAGTAAAAAAAACGAATTAGTGTAGGTCAGTTAGGTTACGACTGTTGATAAAAAAATATTTCCTTATCGATCAACGCAATAAAGTTATGCCATTTTATGTATAAATCATAATATTAGGTCCTTACATATGAAATTGGCGTTTAGTATGGGAGGAACATAAAGCCGATTTTTTTTATTATAATATATTTATTTAATCAAAGTATGTACCATTGCTATCTATGCACTTTTGCCATCTCTAATCTGTTGGGGCAAGGTCCGGAGAGTACGGTGGATGTCTTAGATATTCCAATTGAAGCTCCTCTAATTTGGTAGCCGTCTGTTGTGCAGTGTGTGGTCTAGCGTTATCATGAAGCAGCAGTGGCCTAGAGCGATTAACCAGCCTCGGTTGTTTAGCAGCTAGCTTTTCCATCATGGTTTGCAGTTGCTGACAATAGACATCTGCCGTAATCGTCTGGCCAGATTTAAGAAAGCTGTAGTGAACGACACCAGCACTAGTCACCAAACGCTCACAAGTACCTTTTTTGGAGTCAATTTTCGCTTGGGGCATGGTTTGGCTGGTTCGGCAGGGTTCAGCCATTGCGATGAGCGCTTCCGATTATCGTACAGGATCCACTTTTCATCACAGGTAATGATTCGATTTAAGATCCCTTCATTATTGTGCCGGTTGAGTAATGCAACGCAGCAGTCAACGCGCGTTTGTTGATTTGCTTCACTCAATTCGTGAGGTACCCACCTTTCAAGCTTTTTCACCTTACCAATTTGCTTCAAGTGGATAAAAACAGTTTTATCACTAACACCGCAGTCTGCAGCTAACTCGGATGTGGTTTGCGATGGATCCGCCTCCACAATAGCCTTCAATTCTTCATTATCAACTTTGGTCTCCGGTCGTCCACGGGGCTTGTTCTGCAGGTCGAAATTTCCAGAACGAAAACGTTGGAACCAAAAACGCACTGTGTTTTCTTTTGCGGCATCGCCATACACATCATTAATCCTTCGAGCCGTTTCTGCAGCACTGGTGCCACGGTGGAACTCGTACTCGTAAATAACGCGATATTTCAAGTTTTTCATTTTGTAAACTGAGTGACGCAAAGAAAAAAACAATTGAGGAAAAAACAGATGAATTATAATTTTCAAAACACAAATACATGAGTATATAGCTGTATAAATTTGAATTTGGAATTCCTAACCAAAGACTGTTATTTTTATTATTGTGTATTTTTCAACTATTTTTTAAATTATTTGTTTTTTTCATACCCTTAACAATTTAAATGTTTTTGTTTTTATTTTTTTCTTTATATTTTGCAAATTCTTATTTTTTTATGTTATTTCTTTTCTTTATATTATAATTCTGATAAATTAATATTCTTTTTACTCATTTTTATTTTTGTTTCGCGGCTTTTTCGGGCGCGGTTTTGTCAGGTCACCGGTAAAAGTTGATAATGTCATTCATGATGGTAAGCAGAGCTTAATTACAGGTGTATGATGTGGTCATGAAAGCTCTTTGATTGCGTATTGATTGCTTTTATATTTTGTATCGGAACATATTTATTGTAAATTAAAGTATTAAATACAAAAATTTGCAATTGTGTGTATCCATTGTCTTCCCTATTGTATATTTATCGATGCGTTTAATTAACACGATACGTTTAGAAAAAATACATCCACTTGATGTTGATTAACATCCAATGAACAAAGGCTGCGCGTGCATGTCAGCTTATGACGCGAAATGCATCTGAACGCGCCCAGCATGTATGGAGTGCCCGAGGCTTAGTACAAGATGCTTTTTTATTATTTTTCGGCACCCAGCTATGTACGTTAGGAGCGATATCGTGCGCACTCCACGTCATCGAGTATTTCATTATTAAATTGATCCTATGTAGATACTTTAAGTGAAAAAAATAGTAAAAAATATATAGAGAATACCTTATATTTAAACAAAAATTATTTATAAAATATAAAAGAATTTGATAAATTTTTCAGTATTTTACAAATAAAATCAAAATTCCCCACGTAAGCTTGGACATCTACCAGAATGAATTTGTTACTTTTTCTATCAGTTGATCTTCTTCTTCTTCTTCTTCTTTTGGTGTCATGTCAGGTCTCCCCAACGTTGACTATCACCCGAGAGAAAGCGTCCCTGTCCTGGGCAGCACGAAACAGCTGTCCAACACTTCTTATGCTCGTCCAGTCGCGTATATTGCGGAGCCAGGAAATTTGTCTCCTTCCAACACCTCTACGACCCTCTATCTTGCCCATAAGAATCAGGTGGAGCAATTCATATTTTTCTCCTCTGAGCACATGACCCAAATACGATACCTTTCGGATTTTGATATTTGTCAGCAACTCTCTATTCACTCTAGCTCTTTGAAGAACTCTTGTGTTGCTGACCATATCCGTCCAGGGTATCCGGAGCATTCTCCGATGTATCCACATTTTGAACGCCTCCAGCCGGTTCATGCTACTCACTTTGAGGGTGCACGATTCCACTCCGTACACCAGGACTGACCATATATAACATTTGACCAGTCGCTGTCGAAGTTTCAGGTTAAGATTGTCATCGCAGAATATCTGTCTCATTTTGTTAAAAGCAGCTCGCGATGCTTCAATTCTGCATTTGACTTCGGTTTCTGGGTCGAGGTCTTCCGCTAAGATACTTCCAAGGTATTTAATTGTCTTTTTTTTTGTCACTCTCTCTATATCAGTTGATAGAAATTACTATTCTCCGTACTTCAAAATTCTTAAAAAATCTTCTTTTTTCGGAGTAAAGAACTGAGCGTAATGGTTAGTTAGTTAGTTAACAATTTTTTTTGCAAAATTAATGATTTTGTTTATTGAAAAGTAATTCATAAAATTTTTAATGAATTTCAACAAAACTCATTGTGTATAAAACGTGAGGAAAACAAATGTGAAATAAATATTTCTTACGAAATGTTGGTACCCTGCGGCACTGGGGTTTTCTGGTGAAATCTCACAGAATGATTTATTTACTCGGTTTCTTTTTCTTTCCGTGATACATTATTCATTTTTTCAGGATGTCTGAATCGATTTTCCAGGAAAATTATGGAAACGGGAAACTCTTCGCATTTCAAAATTATTCGGAATCCTCTGCTCAGATGCAGGTGGCAACATTGATTGTGTAGATGACGCCATTTTACTTTATTATAATTTATAAATAGGACAAAAGGAAAAATATATTTTAAATCATTTTGAACAAGTTTACCTGTTGCGAAATACGATCGATCTCCATTACAAAATAATTTCATCAAAAAATCTTCTAAAACTACATAAAAGATTTGCACAAATATTTCTGTAACTAACAAGACTAAGATAAGCAAAACAATTTTTAAAAAATCACATAAAAACTGACTGAAAACGCTTATCCAATATTTTTGGAAAGCAACTGTATTTTTTTATATCGGATAATATATTATGACATTTTGTAATAAAATAAAATGATGCAAACACACGGGAAAAATTAAATTAATCTTGAAAATACCATGATTCTTATAACCATAATAATCATAAAAAATCAACCTTGTAATTTTTAATGGGAATGTTTCAACATCTTTAAATTCACAACAGGGTACCGACCTACGCAGGTCGTATTTCACGGAAAATGGTCATTAAGGTTGCTAGGAATCGATTCATAAACC
This sequence comes from Agrypnia vestita, assembly GCA_016648135.1. NCBI lineage: Eukaryota > Metazoa > Arthropoda > Insecta > Trichoptera > Phryganeidae > Agrypnia > Agrypnia vestita. Next base: position 16,729 of record JADDOH010008208.1, read on the forward strand.
AGCTAAACCATTCACGTGATTCGCTATTGTGGCGTAGAAATTGTGGGTGTGACTTTAAAATCGTCTAAATGTTCAGTACACGTAGCACTATACTGATTGAGCTCTGTTCGATGTTGAAAAACGTGGAATATGTCAGTGAATGATGATAATAAATAATACCATAATAAACCTGGACTATACTAATCCAACAACAGATATATGAGTGAAAATATGATTGAATTAATTTTTTTTTTCTATATTTAATCGAACGAATGGTTTCACACGTTAGTAGATTCAGCCGAAACGGTACATTGTTTATCAAATTCCGTGATTTTTTTTTAATAATAAATAGATATATGGATATTTTTGCGAATTGGTCGATTAAGCTAGGTTGTACTAAAGTTAACAATTTCTCTTTTTTGTTAAGAAATTATATTTTTGCCATGGAAAAAAGAATTTATTTAAACATTTGATACACGACGGCCAATTCAAGCAAAAGCAAGATAGACCATTTTCAAAAATTAAATTAAGGTTGTAGAAATATTCATATTTATTTTATTTATTGATGAATTATTTCAAGTATTAATTATATTGATTTTGATTTTATGAAAAATAAGAAAAGAATGTGTTATAATATATTAAATCAAAATTATCAATGTGATTTGACTACTTCTTATCGCTCAATATTGAAATTAATTAAAATATTAGAAATTAAAATAATGACATGGTTACCTGTCTAGCAAATACTGTACATATTAAATTATTATCTAAATTCACGGATTATCAAAAATCTCCACATATTTTCTGATAAGGGTGTGTACGCGATAAATATTCAAGGGTTTTCTCATTAAAGCCTTTCGAAACAATAGCTGAAAATAAAATGAAATAGATAAGGTTTTATAAGGGAGCTCTTCAAAGGGTTGTTATCTGTAAAGAGGCGGTAAAATGATATAATATTATTACGCTGTAGTTGAATGGGGCAATTTATTATCCGTTGACAGGTGCCATTTCTGTTTTGGAAAATATTCACGCCCTTGATGGCAATATATTAATGACTTTTTAAAATTAAGGAAATTAATGTTTGCGAAAATTTTATTTTAAGGAACCAAAGATTTTGAAATAATAATTAGAAGTCCCTTTACCGCAAAGAAACGACCACGTGAAAGAGAAAGACTCATTAAAAGGATCAAATAAATATTTTTAGTGAAATTCACATAATATATTATCAAAAATGAATAAAGTGTTTGCCTGAATTAAACATTGGCAGTTTATAGTGTTGTACAGACCTTTGAGACATGATCAATATTCTGGTATAGTATAAAGTATATCATTAATTTAAAAACTATAATACATTATCTAGTTCAGTTATGTTAGCCGCGAAGAAATGACCACGTGAATGAACGAGACTTATTAAGAGGATCAAATAAATATTTTTAGTGAAATTCACATAATATATTATCAAAAATGAATAAAGCGATTGCCTGAATTAAACACTGGCAGTTTATAGTGTTGTACAGATCTTTGAGACATGATCAATATTCTGGTATAGTATAAAGTATATCATTAATTAAGAAAGTATAATACCTTATCTACTTCAGATATGTTAGTTCAACAAATCACCTACCTTCCTGAATGTTTACTATTGATTTTCTGGAGGATTCTTATCAAAATATATAATTTAATCACCATAAGAATGTACAATTTAATAAATTATCGCAATTACAATAATTTATTATACTGTACTTAATGCTAATGTTTTACGAATATTAAAATACTTTTATTTACATGATTTTATCAAACATAATAATGATTATGTTTGATAAAATCATGTAAATAAAAGTATTTAAAATATAAAAACGTAAAACAACGAAATGTCGTTGTCTGTCAGTTTGCCTGTCCGTCCGTCCATCCATCCGTCTGTCTGTCTGTCCCCTTAACTTCGTGTAACGTCCATAATTTCGTTCGAATTCGCGGCTAAAAAACAAATTAAATGGCCGGAGATGGGGCTTGAATCCCGGGCTTGAATCTAATATTGCTTCTGAAGATGATGTTGTGTCCATCCAAAGGGCTTAGGTTTATATAACTCAAATAAGTGGAATAAAACGTCGTGTATTAATTATTGAATTACCTCTTTTTACTCCCTTTATATTAACTCGTGGCGTCTGCTTGCTTGCTGGCCGGCTTGCCGTCGAAAAAACTTTGGATCGATTTTTGACGAGCTGAAACTTTGCAAGCAGACTCGTGGCGACGATTAAGAAGATCTGTCAAATTTTTGTTAAAAAAAATTAATAATTATAGCATTATTTCGGATTTTTAGAAATTTTAATGTTTTTTTCAAATTGGAATCATTACAAAAGTTTGATTACTAGCAACGGCGGCCCGATAACGTCGCGGAATATTTTCTAAGTTTGAATTACTCCGTCAGTAAACATAATAGGTACTTCACTACGAATTTCGAAAATCTAAATTGATTGACAAATGTTTTTAGAATTTAATCTTCAAAGCATGAAGTGTCTTATCAAAGCTCAAAACATCTGACATTTTAGAAATTTATTAAATTACTGTAAAGTTTAGTGTTATATGTTTTAATTCGTCTTTAATTGTTGTTTTATTTTACTCTTTATATTAACTCGTGGCATCTGCTCGCTTGCCGTCGATAAAACTTTGGATCAATTTTTAACCCTTTTCCCGTGATCCAATCGAGCTGAAACTTTGCAAGCAGACTAGTGGCGACGATCAAGAAGATCTATCAAATTTTCGTTAAAAAATAATAATAATTATAGTATAATTTTGGATTTTTCAAAATTTTAATGGTTTTTTCTTACAAGTTGTATGGAGATTCCGACGCAAATGGTAGACACGAAACTCGAAAATGATGAAGGGAGTATAATAAAAACTTTGTTTTTATGGGTTAGTTTTTTCTTTATCGAGTCTTCCTGATAAAGTATCAGAATAAGTTGTATGTATGTTAAATGAAAGAGTATTACTAAAAAGTAAAACAAGATTTTTTACATCATTCAAGTGATTACTATTCACTGCACTGCACGGCGATCGAGCAATCAACAGAAATAAAATATTCATAGACGAATCGGACATTTTCAGTCAACATTGACACGATTCGCTGTTTGGAGGGTTGCGATTTTAAATCACGCTGTCTGTTATCAATATATCGCCGGAAAATTTCGCCGAAGTAAATTATATTGTTGTTATGAAAAATATTTATATGCAAATGGAAAAAACGAACGAGTGAAAATCAGTAACCATAAACAACAACAGTAAAAATGTATTTAATAAATGATAAAATGTTATTTATTTTATACTAGCTGTAACCCGTCAAAAATGATGGTATTTTACATGTCGGCTCCCAAGGAATAAGTGTTTATTTATTTTATTAAAAAATAATCAATAAAAAAATATTTAAAAAAAAATTTTTTCGTATAAAAATAAATTTTACCGTAAAGAATTTACTTGGACAGAGAAGACAGACAGACGGACAGACGGGCGGACGGACGGACAGACAACGAAATTATTATAATAAGGATAAACTAAACACTATACAAGTTTCAAGTCTCTCTCATTAACAGAACGAAAACTATATTCGCCATTTTAATTGATGATAAAGACAAATTAATATTTCAACTATTGTCTAGTAAGGCTAAATATATTAAATAGTTTCCATAATGATTCAAACTTCTATAACCTTCAACACAAGTTAGATAAAAATATTGATATCTTATATTTTTTAAACATAGATAATATCAAAGTCATCATGGACCCTGATCATTACTTCAAGTTTGTGTTTACTGGGGTATTATGCCGTGTTGTTACGACCTTTCGGGCCGACGTTTCGGATCCCATTGCAGAGTCCATCATCAGGGCTGATGTGTTGTCTTGAATGTTGGTGTTGTGGTTAAGTATCGGCTTGCAATACCGTGCCGAAGTCATTATGTGTTTGTATTGTGTTGTATGTATGATTCATCTGTTGTCTGATCACTATCTCTGCGGAGTCTGCGACGAGAATGACTTTGAAGCGCCGGATACCAAGATGTTTTTAATTTGAGACCATCATCTCTATTAATGTTTATCGGATGCTTGTAAATTTCTAGTGCTTCCTTGATAAGACGCGCATGGTGACTCTTAGGCTTTCCAAGGATTTTCGGTTCGAATGCAAAATGATGGCCGGTATCCAGAAAATGCTCAGCCAGTGCTGATTTTTCTGGATGACCGTTTTGAAAATGGTACGCGCCGTTTGTGCTGGGGCAAACGGCGCGTACCATTTTCAAAACGGTCATCCAGAAAAATCAGCACTGGCTGAGCATTTTCTGGATACCGGCCATCATTTTGCATTCGAACCGAAAATCCTTGGAAAGCCTAAGAGTCACCAAAATACGTCATTGGATGTGTTATTGGATGGATTGGGATAGGGTGGATGGAGGACATAATAGTCATAAAAATCTTCCATGTCTTGATCTTAGCTCTATAAACATAGTATAGAGCTTATTTTTGTAGCACCCGCGCCAAAGTCTGTTATATAGAACTGGTCCAAAGATACGCTTCAAAATTTTCCTTAAAAAAACCTTTATTTCTCGCCTATATATCTAAGTCAGTACCCACTTCTCTCATCTTGGTAGCGCATGTGAGCGCTGGTCGTTTCATAAACTTATATTTTAGTGTTAATGGATAAGTCTGGATTGTGGAGGCAGAAATAATAGCGATCCTAGCTCACTGTTCGCATTTGGATATCTTCTGTAGTGTTATCCTTATCTGCTGTCAGAGATCCGAGATACGTGAATATCGTTACCCCTAACCCTAATAGATAGTCCTATTGTGACATGAACGTAGAATACTAAAATATTTTATGACAATTAAGAGATTACCCTGTAACAGAATACACTTTAAGGTTATAAATTAGAAGAATAAGTAAATAGGCGATGAAAAAACGTATATCTACAAAAAACATTTGTAATGAATACGTATAATATGAGACAAACGTCACTTGGAAAATATATTGTACCGAGATGCAACAATTATTATGGAGAAAGAACATTACAAGTGAAAATACCAACTGTTTTCAACGGTATGCCCTCCGACTTGTTTGGGTTGGATTCATATGCAAAGGTAAAAGTGGCATGCAGGGAGTATATTATGAACAATAGTGAACAACTGTCGGCATCCTAACTATTTTTATATAATTTTATAAATTCTCTCTGCATCCTAAATATTTTTAGAAATTCTTATGTAAGCCAGCACTGTTATGAAATGGTAACGTATATTCATTAGTACTAGAAGAAACCTGCTGATAACTAACTCATAGTTAGCAGGATATTTGTTAATTGTAAAATATGTAATAAATAATAAATAAATAAATAAAAAAATATATATATTATTGATGTTTTTTTAGATTATTAATTATTTATATATTATTATTGCACAAAGCTATTGACTTTCACCATCATTGCACGTAGCGTGTTCACGGCCAGATCCACCTTCGTAATGTACCGTTCCGGCGGTGACGCGACACACGAGCTCTGCCTTCTATAGCCAAAGGAGAAAACGCCGACTGCTAATTCTGCCGAATGTATATATAACATTCTTAATTATGATAAAGATAATTGTGACGATTAGACAGTAATTTTATCTAGGTTTGAATACTTAAAAATTAAAGCATTTTATTTCAATCAGTGAATCATTTTCATTCCCGTGACATACGGCGAAAATGAATTAAAACACAATTTATGATCGTGAAATGTGAATTTATCCTTCAGTCCAAGTTCAAATATATTTTAATTGTGAGGTTCTTTAAAAACCAGACGGTGTAATTGAAAATAATTCTTACACAAAACCGAGAAAGAAAACGCTGACGAAAAAAGTCCATTAGCGGGGCATTAATTTCTTTTGCGGGGAAATTAGTCAAAAGCAAAAAGAAAGTCGAAACGAAAATCGTGTGAATGTTTACTTAATTCCCTTTCAAAATTAGTTGACAGTTATAATTACGCGGGGCAATTAATATGTGTGCTCGTTCTGCGACCAATTCCCCAACAAAAAGTGTTTATTCAATTCGGGCGTAATTACTTTAACCGGGTGGTAAACGAACGGAATAAAAACACAGAAAATGTATTGGCTTCCATGCGAAAAAGGTCGCCTTTTGAAGAATTCAGTGTGGACGATTGAATTTCACTAAACGTGGCCGAGAAATAAATGATCGAAAGAGTCCACACTGTGAACAAGTTAACGGCAGTGCTTACAACTATCGCAAAACAATTTACTCCTAATTTTAACCTGTAAAAGGTTTCTTGGTCAGAGATTAATCTGAGTGTTAAATCTGCGACATTCCATCTATTATTTTTTATAAAAAAAGCCTAATAAAATATAAATACATCATGTATTGAATTTTAAAGCGTGTATTTACCACTTCATTATAAAAATACTCGCAAAAATAAGTTTCACGTACACACTAAAGGTGTGACTTAGCGATTTCTATCTGAAACATCCTTAAATTAAGAAATCTACACATAATATAAATTGTTCAAAAATGATAATGCGTGTTTAAAATATCAGAATCTCATGAAGCATTAAATTAGCGAGATGTAGGGATTATTTAATAAAAAGTAACCCATAAAAACCAAGTTTTTACTATACTCCCTTTCTTTGTAAAATATAACAATAATTAAAGACGAATTAAAACATATAACATAACACTAAACTTACAGAAATTTAATATATTTCTAAAATGACAGATGTTTTGAGATGTCAAGATTTTATCAATATCGTACCTTATGAATTTCCAGCGTCAAATGATTTAGTCAGAATCAGATTTGAGTAATGTAGAATTCTTCAAAACTAAGCAGAAATCTAAAATAAATAAATTATTATTTGATTTTTTCCCAAAAAAAACAATTTTGCTGTCATCTGTGAACCAATTGTTTTGTAAATTTTCGATGTAGCTATTATACCGACGGATTAATTCAAATTTAGAAAAAAAAACAATAAAATTTCAAAAATCCGAAATTATACTATAATTATTAATTTTTTTAACGAAAATTTAATAGATCTTCTTGATCGTCGCCAATAGTCTGCTTGCCAAGTTTCAGCTCGATTGGATCACGGGAAAAGGGTCAAAAATCGATCCAAAGTTTTTGTTGACGGCAAGCAAGCAGACGCCACGAGTTAATATAAAGGGAGTAAAAATACATATATAGACCAGGTAATGGGAAGAAATATTATAAAAAAAAAATTATAAATTATAGTAACATGATTTGTAAATAATGTCTATAATATTCGCTTCTACATATTTACTTACTACATTTTTAATAATCTCTTTTAAAATAATCTGAATACTTTGCTACCTTCATAATGATTTCGCTATTTTTTCGCTGTTTTATTATACTGGTAATGCGTATGGTACACCGCACTCCGAGTGCAAGAACACATTGTTGAGTTGAGAATTTCTCAAGCATCCCCGAGATCATCATCAGGTAATTATAGTTTTACCATCATCATCATGTTATTGGCTGTTTAATAGCGAAATAATTTAAAGTAAGTAAAACAATACCTGCCTACAACAACCTACCTACAGATATTAAGAAAATCGATGACTTACAACAATTAAAGAAAAAAATAAACCAACACTTTAAATCGATACAATTTGACAATGCATAACAAGACATATAGCAATGACATATAGCTGACAAGACATATAGCAATTGACAATGCATAACAAGACATATAGCTAAGGAACAAATAAGCCAAATCCAAAATAAGCTAATAAAGTGTAAGCCCCTCACCAAGCACATGAGCAAGTCTCATTTTTGGAGAGGCAAAGCAATAAAATAAAATGTATCTAAGTAGATTGTAATAGACAAATGTATTATGATTTAAATGTAGTGTTTCATTTTAATATCTCGCTAACTAAATGGAACAAAAATGGTAAATAAACTTCTTTACATTCCATTCTGTGACTTCGAGCTCTATACGAAGTGCTAAAAATTAAGGAAATTACGTACGATTTTCTTAATTAAAAATTTCTTATGTGCGAACTCCCGAAATCGAATTGTCAATTTACGAAATAAATTATTCGAAATAATAATAATTCAAAAATAGTTAAATTTTCAAATTTAATCATTCATGTACGTCCAACTATAAATACTTATATGTAGGTATCAGGTAATATCTTTGAGTTTGTACAAAAGTGTTAATACATATATCACTTTTTTGTCACATCACATATGTCATACACTGATTTTAAAAACTTGTAGGTCATTATTTTGTATTTATCGAGCTAAGAAAGAATATAAATAATTTTATTTCATCCATTTCATTCATTAGTTCGGTGATATGGATGGTCACTTTCAAGACAAAAAAAGGTATGAAAGATTTAATGAAAAGGCAGGTAATTGTTAAAAATAATTATATAAAAAAAAAATGATAAATGAAATCGGAAATGTAATCCACTCTCGAGTAGATCACATTTAAATACTTTGCTAATTGCTTGAGTTTGGGATTAAGTTACAAGTATTTACTATGTTTTTAAAGTTACAGACGTAGACACCACTATAGTTTAGAGCTCTTATTAAAGTAGTACATACAAACAAAGTTAAAAGTTTAGTTGATAATATACAGGTATGCGATAGATATTAATGACGACGGTAAGGGATGAATTTTAAACGAACAAATCATATATTTTAGTATAGAATAATGCAATTTATGGCATAACTCACAATGTGAAAAGGTAAAAATTATCGTATAAGGTTGGATTAAGTTAGAAGTATTTACTATGTTTTTACAGTTACAGACGTAGACTACAGTTTAGAGCTCTTATTAAAGTAGGTAGGTACATACAAACAAAGTTAATAGTTTATTTGATAATATTCAGGTACGCGATGGATATTAATGACGACGGTAAGGGACGAATTTTAAACGAACGAATCGTGTGTTTTAGTACAGAATAATGCAATTTATGGCATAACTCACAATGTGAAAAGGTAAAAATTATCGTATAAGGTATTCAGAAAGTAAATGTAATATTTTGTAATGGGTACCTAGCGCGGAATCGATCCAAAAGCCGTTTCCTCGTGAACTCCTTATCGCCTATCACTAATTTTCTTATGTAAAACATCCATCACGGCTCATATTCAAACACGAGAACAACTCGTTTGGAAACGACTTTGAAATATGGTTCTCAATTTTTTTTCACCCTTTTTTATTTGAGAATCATTTGACATGAATGTAAGAATGTAAATTTTCACGATGTTATTATTTTAAAGAATATATTCTGAGTATTTCATAGCGTGTTTAATTAAAAAGCTTGCAGCACTCTAATTTCATAAAAAAATAAAAACAATTATAATATCGGAAATAAAAAAATTATCTTTCGGTAAAATTCAGAGGTTATTCTATCCACGATAGATATTCGTAATAAATGTTATATTTATATGGTGATTAAGATCTACAGTGAATTCAAGCCGAAATACACGAGTGGATTATGAGATTCTTCAATAAGATACCGGAAATGAGCGACATAGCTAAGTACCGCTCCCGCCATTCCATCATTGGTCGTTCAACCAACTAGTAGCATTTAATTATTTATAATCACTGTATTTATTATTTTTATATAGGATAGTTGTGAAAATACTAAATTCTAAAAGAAATTGTGAATTTTACATGTCTTAACACAGATTCTTCTAGTGAGAGAGCATTTCTTCTATTTTTTTCTTCTTCTTTTTTTCTTTCTTTTTTTTCTGCTTCTTTTTTTTCTATTTTTAATATTTATTCTTATTTAATCTTAATAAAAACTTCTATTTTTAAATACAATATAAAAATTGTATATTGTATTTAAAAAAAATATACCCCTCATTTATGATGTTCGAATGCTGAACTCTAGATAGCGTTATTATATCTCAAAAGGTTTTCTCTTATTTTAGCAATCTTACACTGCAGCGGTGCAGATCGGTATGTACCTATTTATGGTACGATTTTTAATTTTTAACCATATTCTGTTCCCAAATTAGCCCATATACAAGGCGTATGAACACTGTTTCATGAAGCAATTACAGTTGTTTTTTAAACCTCCATGCTGTATTTTACTTCCCTTTGGAATTATTTTTTAATTTGCTACACAAAACATTTGACCTATAAAATAATTGCTCGAATGCTGTGCATCCATTCGCTCGAACAACAAAATAATGATATTGATTCATCAGAAATAATTTCCTCATATAAATACAATTACCTACCAACAAATATTATATTTGGACAGAGTTTTCAAAAGTATATTTTTATGATATGGATCTGTTTACAATGCTAAAGTATTGTGTTATTTGTACGAAACATTCTACAAAAATGATAAATAAAATAACTCTTGACGTAATTAATGTATATTATAGATATCTCACAGAGACGAAGCTGTATTTATTATGGGAAAGTAGGTATATAGAAGTCATTTGGGTGTACATGGGACTTATGACCTATCTTTATGGTTGGCTTAAGTGATCACTTTACACAATTGTAACATTCGCCATTTCCACCCATGATAGAATATACCATGCTTATTCATTTTTTGGAAGTTGTATATATGTTCAAATTGCGTGGAAATCTTTCACATATGAGTTGTAAGCGCCTTTCCATGCGGCCTGTACAAAGCCATTTTCATTCCCCTAAATCCCCACAGATGTCGCTAATGAGAAAATCTACATTGATTTTTTACGGAATTTTAAGAGCAATATACTTTATTGTGTAACTCATGACGTAATACGTACATAATATTAATTCAGGAGTAAAATATATAGGATAGAATATTAAATAGGATAAGACATGACTATTAATTATTTATTAAAGGATTATGATCTTACATAATGATGGCATTATTTGCGAGGTTGATTGGCTTCTAACTTACTGTATAATTGCAATTAACTGATCATTAAATCTATCTCTGTCTTATTGTATAGAGGTTAGCAAATACTACCATCTAATGAGTTTAGACGGAAGCTGTACCTGTGGTTAATTCAAAAGACACGATGAATATTATCTGAGCACTTGTGAATGTCAGTATTCCGCTTATGTTAATTATGTTATACACGGGAAATTAACAATTGTCAATCTAAGTTCACGTACATTAGCATCATGCAAACATGCTATAATTATCATGTCATAATTATCACCATGATTGGTTCAGGTCCGTTCAGATGTTGGCTTCCTCAACAAATTTCCCCCATTGATCGTTCTAGTGCGAGCAAATTTTTGAAGGCATTGTTGCTCTAAAATTTGGCTTTCTCAAGCTTGTTGTTCACGTGTTCAGCTATTACTGAGTCAATTACTATTAGATCTTTCTCTGTTAATATCCCAACAGCGAAAGTCTTAATATTAATATAAATCTTTGGACGTTTATCTTATTAGACGATGTGTAGAGCTCATGCCAGTATTAATTTTCCTGAAGACCTGTCCAAATTTTCTTTTCAAAAACTTCCAATGCACATTCATTCTTCTTCAGTGCCCATCTTAAAAAATAGCATTGATTTACGCGATGTGTTTTTTTATCACTTACGTAGTACACGTAATTGAGATGCAAACGTAAATTATTTAGAAAAAAAAATACATTGTTGACTTTCAGTCACGGGTTGGATGTTAAATATAGCAATAATGGATCACTCAAATTTCCGGTCAAAAATTCAATACATATTAATGAATAAATTAAATACTTAATTTTGATTGCATATTTTTAATGGCCCACATTGAAGCATTGGACTGTCCATAAAAATAATAAAGTAATAAAATATTTTTTTGTGAGTTTGAGTGGCGTCCGCGTAATTAAAACCCTTTCATTGTTCACAGTGTATTTATTTACACGCTTCAGTTTTCCCGGCTATGAAATTGAATGAGTCCTGCTGAAACCCTACGGCGATTATAGTTATATGAGTAAGTGATTGGGCGAATATAAGATACCAATAATTATGAAGTACGGTAACACCTACCTAGTAGCTTAATAATATCATCATCATCATTCTTGTCACTACGACCCTTGGTGGGTCTTGGCCTCCTCAATAATAGCTTAATAATATATTTGGTTCTAAAAACATATAGTGTCGTAATTTAGATATCTTATCATTCTGAAATTTGTATTTTTTTGTTCATTATTTTCTATTACTCGTGGTAAAGGTTTTGAATAAAGTAACATAAAAACAGTTTAAAATTGTACATATTAATATTATCTTGTTGTCACTTAGAAATATCCCTTTTTCATCACCTGTCGATCACACAAATCAAAATTAAATATAGGGTGTAACAGAACTAGTCCAAAATATTTGATAGATAGATTTCTGCTTTAATTATGAGTCGAAAATGTTCGAGCAACCATGACCTACTATCAATAGTTATGGACATATGCGATATCAAAGTTTGTATTTAAAAAAATATTACTGACTTCTTTTTTCTAAAACTTTGGACTATTATAAAAGTTACATTTATATCGAATATTAAAAATTCACTTCCCTTAATACAAGTCTAATAAAATGATAAAAACCTTCCAATTCTAATTGGAATTTCTGTACGGCTTATATCATTTTATTTCAATTGTATTGAAACGAAAGAACTTTTCGTAATCGATATAAGTTACTGTAATGATAGTTCAGAGTTTCATAAAAAATATTGAAAAAAATGCAATCTTTGAAATTGCATAACTCCATAACTATTGATATCAGGTCATGGTTACTTGAATATCTTCAACTCATAATCAAGGCAGAAATCCACTTATTAAGTATTGTGGACTAACTCTGTTACACCCTCTATACTCGTACGACATTAAAATGTACTTGCGAGGTGCCCACTGGAGAGGCGCCACTAGTAGCAATATTATTCGATACTAAACTGCTGTCAAAAAGGGGCGGTATCATGCAATAAGTAAAAATATTTTATTGTATTGGCCTACCACACGAAAGTGAAAATTTCAAATTTCAATATATATTATATAATATATATTATAGACTCGACTGTCAAGACTGCGATAAATTACACGTGGGACAAACGGCGCATACAATTTTCAAAAGGGTTGACGAGCACAAACAGGCATGCAAACTCGGTCATCCAGAGAAATCAGCACTGGCTGAGCATGTTCTGGATACCGGCCATCATTTTGCATTCGAACCAAAATTCCTTGGAAAGCCTAAGAGTCACCATACGCGTCTTATCAAGGAAGCACTAGAAATCTACAAGCACCCGATAAATATTAATAGAGATGATGGTCTCAAATTAAAAATATCTTGGTATACGGCTCTTCAAAGTCAATCTCGTCACAGATTCCGCAGAGACAGTGATCAGACAACAGATGAAATATATCCACAGGACAACACATGACTCCGACACGGTATTGCCACGTAACACAGAAACACCCTGCTTTTGACACGGTATTGCAAGCCAATACTTAACACCAACACTCACAACAACACATCAGCCCTGATGATGGACCCTGCAATGGAATTCGAAGCGTTGGCCAGAGAGGTCACATATACACGGCAGAACATCCCAGAAAACTATACACGAGATTCTGAATGACCGTGAAAACCTAAGGACATTTTTAACATTATTTATAATGCTTGGTCAATATAATTATTTCAACAGTTATTATCATATTCGGCATTTTTCAAAATGTCCGTTAATTATAAATAATGTCCTATTAGTCGCTTGGTCCACTACATATACAATTTTGAAAAATTTGGTCGTGTGTGATGTTATTGCGGCGGAATTGGTGAACGTTGAACTTTGTAAAGCAGGCACGTGCATTGAGAATATTGAGGAGTCTAACGAGATATAAGCTATATTTCTTTTTTTTTTAAATATATATACGGTTACGCAAAATTCATGCCGGAAAGGTCGTAATAACACGGCATATACCCCAGAAAACTCAAACCTGAAGACCCACACATGCAGTCAAAATAAATTTAGATGCATTTAAAAAAAATGTTGAGAATATGTGCTTTTTCGACCATTTGTTATTTTCACAAGCCAGAAACAGTGGTCATAAGAATAACCATAAATCACGCAATTTTCGGAAAATAATTTACACTCACGTCTTTATCCCCCCGTGGAAAAATTACCGCGTCATTATATTCAAGGGAGGGGGACAGGTGGTGGCTGGGGAACCAATCAACCAATTCCCGGTATTCATTACTGATTTTGAACGATAAGCCGGGCGGATTTAAAATCATTTTGAAAACTGGTACGAATTATTTTACATAATTCAATTCTGTCACAACAGTTGCGGGTTTGGGCGAAAGATGAAAGCGGATTTTAATTCCCGGGCTGGTCGCGTAGTCGCCCTTGTTGTAATAAAATAACGCGATTGGTCGCATTTTAACGTATATGAAATAATTCGTACATCAATTTATTAGATGGGCAATCTTAATTAAGAGTCACCTGCACTGTGTTCACTTCCTGTGATTTCTAACTATTTACAAAATCTACAGCTGCACTGATGCGATGAAGATATTTTAATTTGACTAATATCCAACGGGAAGTATATTTATTTATTTATTTATTTATTTAATACACGGTACAACGTACCATTAAAGAAACAATGTATATAAACATGTTTAGATTGATAGGTAATAATAAAAAAAGGAGATAAGGTATAATTCTATCAAAAACAATTAATAAAGTGATATATAAAGAAAAATAAAACATTAAGTGAATAACATAAAGTATAACAAAATTACATCAAATGAAATAATAATTATCAAATCAAATATGAAAGTCAAAAATCAATAAAACTACAACAAATTAAAATAATTATGTCTGAAATTCAAGAAGCAACAAAATTACAACAAAATGAAATAATTGTAAACAAATCAAATCTGAAACTCAAGAAGCAATAAAAATGACAGTAAAATAAAATGAAATGTAAAATTCAAAAGTCTAAAAACAAGAGATAGACATGACATCAATAACCAATTATAAACGACCGAATTCGTCCAGAAGAGCTTTCTTATAGGCGGCTAGTGTTTCCGAAAAAACATCCGATAGGTAGCCATACTCGTTTCCTAATATGTGTATAATGAATCAGGTACACGTTATAATGAAATAGTGTGTCAATGAAATCAGTATTTTTGTGCTGTCTATAGGCACGCATTTTTATAGTATTTTTCGAGATACCGTTTAATCGAATGAATATTAAGAATACCCAACTAACTAACAAACTAACCATCTCGCCGTTTCCCCGCAGGGGTAGGCAGAGAGGATTGAACGCCACACTCTTCTATCCTGGCACACCACTTTTGTTTCGGCCACATTCATACATCTTCTCATACAAGTTACTTGTAGTATCTGATTAGTAAATAGTCAGAATACCTATTCTGACTTTTTACAAAATCCACAGCTGCGCTGGTGCGATGAAGATATTTTAATTATATCCGACAGGTACACATTAAAATGTAGCAGGTACACATTATAATGAAACAATTTTTCAACGAAATCAGTATAATTAAAGTATATTATAGATATCTCACAGAGATGAAACTGTATTTCTTATGGGAAAGTAGGTATATAGAAGTCATTTGGGTGTACATAGGACTTATGACCTATCTTTATGGTTGGCTTAAGTGATCACTTTACACAATGTAACATTCGCCATTTCCACCCATGATAGAATATACCACGCTTATTCATTTTTTGGAAGTTGTATATATGTTCAAATTGCGTGGAAAGCTTTCACATATGAGTTGTAACCGCCTTTCCGTGCGGCCTGTACAAAGCCATTTTCATTTCCCTAAATCCCCACAGATGTCGCTAATGAGAAATCTACAATTGATTTACGGAATTTGAGAGCAAGATTGTATATCAGTATAATCATGCATTTTTACAGTACTTTTCGAGATATCATTCAATTGAATGAATATTGAGAATACATACAAGGGTCATCGTTTCTTTGAACATTTTATTACTGTTAAAATCATTTTATATCATTTACCCACATTTCCAATTTGCCTTAAGTGACTTTAAATGTTGGAACATGCTTTGCACACTTCATATGAAATTTTCTTATTTGAAAGAGATGAATCAGTTTTCACTAGACTCAAGACGACAAAGTTTGTCTTGGAGAGTAAAATTCTCATTTCAAAAGCTCTCTAACCATATCCGAATGTTTACACGTTCTTCATTAATATGCCCAATTTTTTTACATAGTATTTTACAAAAACCTTTATTGAATTGAGCGCATGTATCCACCATTATGGGACGAATGTGAGTTTTTTATCAAACCGCCATTAAAAACAAAGGTTTAAAAAAAACACAAAAAATACTGAAGACTAAATCAGCAAAAGAAAGCTTCCAAATGAAATTAATATCGTCTTCTGTCTCTTTGCATTCAAGAAACGTCCGCAATTAAAAAAAATAATATTTTTTTTTAAATTAATTTTTTTTAAACATAGATGTAATTCTCTCAACACCTATCCCACCCCCTCCTCACGATACATTTTCCACAAACTTTTTTAAAATTATTTTTTGATTAAAAAAAACAGACGAAATCCCCCATTCCTCCCTTCACCCTCCCCTCACCATCTCCACATGATGCATCTTCTATACAAATCTACACCAAATAATCCATACTTATTCTTTAGGTATTGATATGTAAAAGTACGTCGTTTTTGAAGCGTTACAGCTAGTTTTAACATAATACATGGCAACACGTGCTCTTATATGAGATGGACGTTGCCCACAAAAATACCATTAAAAACAACATTATTTATAGATACTACTCATACATATATATGTAGGTACCTATTTAATAATTAAAATGTATATATGCATTGATTATAATATGTAAGTAGGTTCTATCACATGCTTCGCAAAGGCTTGTACCAAGCCACATCGCGGTGTTGAATTTATTACAGTATTCCGAACTGAGGTTAAGGTAGATACTATTACACATATGCTGTTTTCTTAATGAAAATATTAAATAGTGATGTAGAATGTTAACAACCACTTTTGCTAGAAGCCATTATTTCATACAATTGGCTTTTACGATGCCCTTTGCCCGTAATTTTCTTTTTTTGTGATATTTATCTTCAATAATTAATAATTAAAATAAATTCGTGTACACCTTTATGAATTTAACAAAACTTGAAGAAATTTTTTTAAATATTAGGGTGAAAACCTTTACGCACAATGCTCGTGTGAATAAATATGGACAACTGTTATAGATTTGCGATAGGATAGATAGAGGATCGGGGAAAGAAAAATTCAGGTTTAAGGGTGTGATTTAAGGGTGGTTTGGTGTTTTGAAGGGAAGATTAAGCAAGATGACCACTACGTACTGAAGAGTCCACGTACTCCCGTATGCACAGTTTTTTTATAATCTTTTTATGTAATAAAAATCTAAATAATATCAATTACCTATAAATATAGAAAGATAAAAAATCTACTAAAATAATTGAGTATTCATCGGGACTCCGAGAATATAGAACTCTATACACGGATAGGCAATTTTATAAATAAACCTAGAATAGCGGTCTAGATTGTATTTAAATTTAATTTCCATATTTTTTTTAGTGAGATAATCTTGATAAATAATATGCAACTGGGAAAACAAAAATTAAAATAATCTACCAAATTAATTTACAAAATTTTTCCATCAAAAGTTTTTATATGTAATTTATTTACTTCTAGTACTTACGTATGTATAGTGATGTATACAAGTTATGTGGTATTTAACTGAAACTGGTTGCGGATATTTTATACGAACCGTATGTTTTTCCGAGAAACGATTCTCAACGTTTCGTTGAATTCTTATTCAACGTGATCAGGAGGATAACCTTTACCCGCGGAGGTAGAGGGCGGACTGGTTATATGTTATGCGATATTCTGTGCGAATCAATATTTTGTTGGCATTTACGTCACGACCTCTCCGCCTCTTCGCCCTGGATAAAATCATTTAGTAAAGAGGAAATTACTTTATTTTTTCCAATTTTCATAACGTACTTTCAATCTCAAAGAAACAAAGGAGTGAATTATCCGAAGCGAAAATACTTCGCAACAGTAAAGCGACAGACAAAACCCAGTCGTGATTCTCCTCCATTCTTTGATCCCGTATACGGTTTCAGACGTCGCCGCAGGTCCCAGAATTACGAGATGCCCGCTGGGGATCGGTCAAATGGAGAAATTACATTTTTCCCGCAGTTTGTACGTTAAACTTCCAAAATGTGCACTTCCAGATCGCCCTGAAGACAGCATCCCAGAGGAGTCCGGCTATTCTTGCGAGAGAATAAATGAGATTTCAGTGATGGATACAGAAATATGAGTTGCTTAGCCAAGCTCTTTACTCCGCTCTATTTCATTCGTCTTACGTACCCACGTATTGACGTGACAGCCACATCAAAAAGACTTTTGTAAAAATATTTATTGATAAAAAAAATTAATTTTGAGAAAACATTGTACATAATCCCATTAACAACCAAAAAACTCCTTCTCCTGTTAACCGATATACTTTGACAACACGAATTTAGATTAGTTATCTATTACATTTCATGATAAGAGCAACTATCGTTATTTAGACTAGATGCTCACTTGGAGCATTATGTATTATAGACGAAGCTTAGAAATTCTAATTGTTTCTAGTATAAATCAAATACTTAAAATGACAAGAGATTAGCTTTGAGTTATTGCTGACATTTTGTAGAATTTAATTGAATATATAAAATCTATACTTATAAAGAGGTATAAAGAAATAATGATTGTAAGTTTGGGTATAAGAGGTTATCTCCAAAACTACTCATTTGATTTCAAAAATTATTTTACAAATATTCAGAATGGACTTTCAAGGTGGACATAAACAATATATTATACCGTTGAAATAAAAGAGATTTTTGTGGTGACCTATTTTACAGCTAAAGTCAACGAAAAATGGTCGAGCGATGCGTTTTTTACGAACGCATCGCTCGTAAAAGATATTTAAATAAATACTTTTTTAATGAAGAAGTGAGTCTATAAAAATTTTGCGACAACATAAATCCATTTGTTAAGTGTCGTATAAAAATTGATAAAATATGAATAAAACTTACTACAAATTATGCGTATCTAATAAAATTATAAATAAAGAAACTGTAATGAATTTCACGTATGAAAATAAAAAACACTCCTGTTTTTTAACTCCATATATTTAATTTTGCCTCGTGAGGGCATTATCAATCTTGCGTCTAACAAAATTACGTATATATAATTAAAATACAAGTATGCTTTTATTTTCATATATGTGATTATGGAGTTCCATAAACTTACCCCCGAAACCATAAATCTAATTTATTCATTTGAATTAGAATAAGTTGTGAAATTGGTCGTTTGTAAACATGAAATTGTATGTATGTTAATTAATTTTTAACTTATAGACGAGCGTCTCGAAATGAGATAATCAATCAAGAGATATATATTAAAATAAAACTTATTTTCACAAAATCTTATTTAATACCGCCAATATTATTCATGATTGAAAATTAGCTCGTCTCGGTAAATCATTAAAAAAATTAGTCACAAAAGAGATTCCCTTTCACCTGGCTACGGACCGGAGATTAGTGCTGTCCCCCTGGCAGTTATAAGAAATAAGAAAACAAATGATAAGGGTCCAGGTCAGATCATTAACAGCATCTCGACATCCATCACTGTCGCAGTAACAAGTCTCGGCGAGACCTTGGCGAAGATGTATCGACAACGTGAGATTGAGCGAGAGATGGATATTTTTAATGATTATATCAAATATTAAAAGTTATACGAGTTTTAGGATTATTTTGGCTGTTTGATTATTCGAAATGCTGTTTGTGGATTGTGGAAATAAGATTTTTATCGGATATTGATAAATCGACTGCCTTGTTATTTTAAAGTTTTAATAGTGTTTTGTGAAATATATTAGCATTTATTATAATGTAATCATGTTCGTTTAATGTTGACTTATGTTTGTGTTCATCGATCGTAAAAAGTCTATAATAATAAAAGATATAAAAAATCTACTTTGTTTCAATCAATTCATTTATGTGAAAATAATATATATGCTAATATGCCACATGTTTTCAATATTACATTATTCAATAAACATTGAGAGTTATTATTCTAAGGTTCGCTATCAATTAATATATCGCTATAAATAACAATAATTATGTATTAGATAACCTTTTCACATTTCTGTCAGCATACCATGACCTTGGAACCAGAAGGTATCATTAATTAAGTCAATAATGGCTTTTTACATCAAAGTTCTGATAGTAATTTTCATTTCAAAACTGTTTCAATGATGTTATTTTTTTGTTGTTTAGAAGGTAACAAGAAAATAAAATTATATTTTAGTAGCATACTTGTTAATAGTTTTAAGAACTCTATGCAAATAAAATGTAAGATATATGAATATTTATTTTGTATGCCGATATCAGGGGTTAGTTAACTTTTTTAATCTATATTATATAGTAACATTTTGGTAAAGAAATCACCTCACGGGCAATAGACCTAACTTCCAATTAATCTAAATACCATATCTTACCTCGATTTTACCAGAACACCAGATAGCTAAATACTTCGCATAACGAAAAAATTAATCGAATTATACGCAACGTACTTTCCAACACGTCTGTTCAAGCTAAGGCGTGTTATTCTGAAAAGCGTGCGATGCAAGAGACATAGATAAGCGTAGTAAAAATTATGCGAAACGCATGCTCAGATTTATTTTCATTTCTTAATTCTTCCGTCAGATAGTTCTAGTTTCAAGGTTAACACGCAAACTTTGAATTATTATCGCTAAGACATATTTACGTACTAAATACATAATATAATAAATATTATATTTAATCAAGATTTATTTCGTAGAAATAAGTTATGTTTTGTTTATTGTATAAGATGTACGCCTCTGATGGATAGTATGGGGTTAAGAATCCTTTCCCCCACGCATTTTTGACCAGCGCTGACTTTCGACAGAGTTCTCACGGAAACTCAATAGAGCGACAAAAGACACGGGCACTCGGAAGCATGGACGTCTGTGTATACATACATCTTAAGTTATAGGAGAATAATCACAGGCGGATTTCGCTGACACGCGTTCCCCCGTAAACAAAGGAAAATAAAAAGATGCTGACAGGCCATTTCATACATAGGTTTTTGAACACGTCTAGCAAGCAGAATTGGGATATAAAAGACGTGTTGCGGACATACCAAGACAGTTCGTTACTCCAGGCGTATCCCGATCAGCTGTACCATTATCTAACGAGGTCGACGTACTGTAACTCGAAGATTAATAAGCAATATAAAAGTGCCCACGGCTTTCTGTTCACTATCAGCTGTTTTTCATTCTATAATACATCGTACAAAAGTGGGATACCAGACACGGTAACCCACAGTGGTATTCTATTGAAATAATAATTAGTTTATTTCAGTTCAGCTCAAGATTGAAAACACCACCTCATTATTTTCAGACCATGTGCGTCACATTTATCTTCAACACTTTCAGAGGGACCCGCGAACGCTCACCAGTGTCCAATTTGAATGACAATGATTTACAAATGAACACGTTTTAGCGTGCCGCATTAACGATCCGCTATTTTAATTGCTTCCATAACTCTCAACCCGCGGCTCGCGGCGCGCGCGTAACCCCTTCATCGCGACCGTATTTTAATGGACATTTTTTCCGTCCAATTTTCTCTCGGCAAACAACATTCATCACCACACAAAGGGTTTTGTTGTCCCAAAATGACTAATTTCAGCCCTTTACCCGCGGCAATCTCAAATAAACATCAGCTTATAACACAAGGCGCACAATGACGTAGCAAATAACATAAAAAAATATATGTTTTAATAATGGCGCCACGTTTGTTATTCCATCCGAAGTGTTTTGTTTATTTTGTTAATAAAATTTTTGTAACTTTTCATAATTTAAATTTAACTTACATTTTGTTATAAAAATTCAAGACGTTTCAAGAGCGATATTACTATAGTACTTTCATTGACCTGAATTATCATTATCCTTCTTCTAGTATTATACATTTATTATTCTGTGAAGAGCTCCCGAACCATGTTTACAACAAAATTTAAGTGTGGTTAAAATAAAGTTTTAATTATTACTCCCGTTCTTTAAACTCGTAGCGTCTGCTTGTGTGCCTTTTAACCTTTTCCCGTGATCCAATCAAGCTGAAACTTTTCAGGCAGACTCGTGGGGATGATAAAAATGATCTAACAAATTTGCGTTTAAAAAAAATAATTATAGTATAATTTTGGATTTTTCGAAATATTAACTTTTTTTTCAAAATGGAAACCATACAAATGAGAAAGTTTCAACTAGTCTGACTCGAGCCATGGGTCCAATCAGACGGTTTTGCCGACGCCGTGCCCACCTATACCAATTATTACGTTTTCAATATTCTATAAGTTTTAAGAATAATTATATACATGGAATAGATTTTCCACATATAAATGAGAAAAGGAGCATAATAAAAACTTGGTTTTTATGGATTATTTTTTTTATTTATGTATAATAATTATTAACTAACGTATCATCATGCCATTACCTCGCTGAGGTTGGCACAACTCTCGCCTCATTAACATTCTTACATCTTCGATTGCGATCACAAGTCCGATTGTTGGGGCTCGTAACAGGACCATCTTCTAGTATTTGGTTAACCTGGTCGTATCATGTCTTTCGCGGCCAACCTATCTTGTTGGCGCCACAAGCACCTGCGTCACATAACTTTCTTATAATTTTTTTTCATTCATTCGCTCAACGTGGTCCAAACCACCTAAGCTCCCCCTATTTTATTTTTATCACTTTAATAAAATCAGCTTCATAGTTCATTCATTCAGTTTGTTCATTCTTTGCTCCATCACTGATTCTATTTCGTTCTACTTTCTGCTCTGCTTCTATTTCTCTTTTGCTAGGTTTCACCTGCATATTTCAGTGTTGGTATCAAAATTCCACTATGTACTGATAATTTAGCCTCGTTGTCATGTTTAAAATTTGTCAAAAAATAATTATCATTTATCATCATAGATTTTATCATCATCACAATCATCGATCTACTCACCAACACGAATATGTAGTTGAGAAGATGTATTATAGTAAACGAGGCAATTGTATTAACTCTTAAAAGACTGTGCTGAAAAAACCTTCGGGAACGGTGGTATAACACAGTGTTACATGATTAAAAATTGACATAGTTTTTAATATGTGGTAAAAAATATATATTTTCAATACAGATAAGACTTTTTAACGGTCCTTTTATATAATTATGTAAGGTAAACATACATATTTGCATTATTTTAGTAAATTATCATAAAATCATGGCATATCGAATATGCGTGCGCTCACGCCGACGTATCAACTAAAATCAACGACGCGGCGATTGCTGTCCATCTTTGTCTAACACGTGTTAGGCGACTCTACCGTGCTCTTTCGATATTGTTTTCTCTTTCACCGACACTCAAGCAACCGCCATCGTGTCGTATTGTCGTGCTCTTTCTTGCTTGATTTAACTGTGACGTGCAATATTCTACTATCTTTTACACACTGGCTGAAAATACGAGAGTAATGAAAAAATATTTTTAATTAAAAAATCCGTATAGGAGTAACAGTTTAATTTAGTCATTTTGGTGTGAAAATATAAATTCCATGATTACAAAAATGTGATGTTTTAGTTTTCGTAAATAAGATAGATATTTCATATTTTCTATGACATTTAGACCTACGTTACACCATCGACACACAAGAGTTGAGGTCGATTGTTGAAGAATTTTTTAATACATTGTGATGATAGATTGATACCTAAGTTATACTCAATTAAATAATAAGTATTCTTAAATGTTTCATAGCTATTACTTAACACCACCATAAACGTAATTAATGTTTATAAGAGTCAAAGGATACATGATACAAAAACTAGTCACCTCATTAATTTAAAAAATCCAAAAAATAACAAAAAAACTTAAACAAATTAGTTGTAATTTCAGTTCAATTTACTATTATGTACTATTAAACAAAAACACGTAGCATTAAATTTTAACAACGTGACAAAATTACACACCAAGTCGGCACCAAAAAAAATTGAGAATTCCAGCGATCGAGCAATAATAATGATACGCATTGAGTTGTAATTTATTAATCACCAGAAAAATAGTTCTCGCCCGCGGCGGCCAAATTACGAGACTTATTGAAATTGCGCGCAAAAAATACGCCGAGCCGATGCGGGCCCAACCGTGTTTATGCGGTCTTAAGGTCAGTCGGTCATTATTACACAGCTGTTAAGTATGAATTACAAAAAATGGACCACATTACCTAATCGCAGTAGGCATGTAATAAATTTCTGCATATCATCAAGCATTCTACAATTGGCAGAGGTTTGAAATAATCTTGGGAACCGAGAGGGTTACTGAGACCCCACAAATTATTAATTACTTTTTCAAAATTTACAAAAACCTTTCTTTTTATATTTATTAGAGACACTAACAGGATAATAGGTACATGATACTCTAATAATAAAAAATTATAAATGAAGACTATGCCCATTATCCTAATTACAAGTGTCTTCGGCATGTTCTAGTAACATGTATTTTGCATTTAAGTATATTTTAAACGTACATTTATGTGTATTTTATATTTAGTGTTTGAATGAAGTGCAATTAGTATTTAATAAATAATTGATTTAATGGATCTATAGGTTAAGGTCATCGTTTAGAAAATGGATGTTGTGTAAGAGTGAGTTTTTGAATGATGATAAGGTATCTGCAAGAATATCAGCATCAATGTTAGGGTCAGCACAACACGTATTATATATACAACACAACCTTGTGATAGGAAAAAAGTATCCAAAATTATTGTGGCAGCATTTTATTAATAAATAATTAATACTTTGTTTTAACCACAGTTAAATTTTGTTATAAAAATTCAACATTTCGAGAGCGATGTTTCCTTTAGTACATTCATTGTCCTGAATTACCTATTGTCCTCCTTCTAGTATTATATATTTATTCTCCTGAAGAAAAGAGCATCGCTTCCAAAGCATGCTTACAACAAAATTTACGTGTAGTTAAAATAAAGTTTTAATTATTACTCCCATTCTTTTAACTCGTAGAGTCTGCTTGTCTGCCGAAAAAAAGTTGTATCGATTTTTAACCTTTTTCCCGTGATCCAATCAAGCTGAAACTTTGCAGGCAGACTCGTGGTGACGATAAAAATAATTAACAAATTTTCATTTAATAAATTTAATTACAGTATAATATTGGATTTTTCGATTTTTTTTTTTGAAATTTTCAAATTGGAAACCATACAAATGAGAAAGGAGCTCGACGCGTGGAGAAGGCCGTGTTTATGCCGTCTTAAGGTCAGTCGGTCATTATTACACAGCTGTTAAGTATGAATTACAAAAAATGCACCACATTACCTAATCGCAGTGGAGTAATAAATTTCTGCATATCATCAAGCATTCTACAATTGGCAGAGGTTATAATGCAATACAGTTATTTTCTCTGCACACATATTTCTTTCCACATTTCTTATTTTTTTTCATTTATTCATTCATAGTTTAACTACACATCAAATTTATAATCGACGCCAAGAATATAATAAACTGTAGATATGTTACAAGCGTGAAATCTTGGCAACTCAAAAGTAAGGTAATTATTGCTTTACTTGCATTCGTTACTGAACGGACTTTCTTTGTGATCGGGCGCGACGCAACGCCGAAAAAAAAGGCCCTGAAAAAAAGAACAGAGTATCGTAAATTATCGTAAGAATGAGTAGGTATGTTATTCTCGTCACCGTGACTTCATATTACCTGATTTTTACGTGATTACTTGATTATGTGATTTGTTGTCTCTTTCAATGCAATATTTGCTACATATGAAAGCCGGCTAGCATGGGAATAACGTGTCTATATTATAATACGTCAATAATCAACGCAATAAAAACTATTCCGAAATATAATATACACAGGGTGTAACAGAACTAGTCCACAATACTTTATAAGTAGATTCCTGCCTTGATTGTGAGTCGAAAATGTTCAAGACCTCTCAATAGTTATGGAGCTATGCAATATCAAAGTGGCATATTTTTTTCAATATTTCTGACTTATTTCTTACAAAAAATTGAAATACCATTACAGCAACTTATATCGATTATGAAAAATTCGTTATTTTCAATAAAAGTTAAATAAAATAATAAAAATCCGGAAATTATTGGAAGGTTTTTAATATTTTTTCAGACTTGTGTGAAAGGTTGAAATGAATTTTTCATCTTAGGTATAGGTTACTGTAATGATATTCCAACGCTTTACAAAAAATAAGTCAGAAATATTGAAAAAAATTCAAACATTGACATCGCATATCTCCTTAACCATTTTCGACCCATTATTAAGTCAGGAATATACCTGTAAAGTATTGTGGACTAGTTTTGTTACAACCTGTATATATATTTTTTGTCTTCCTCCCACCAATATATTCACTATAATACAACTTCTACAAACTTTTCCTACATTAGTGTTGACAAACCATAACAAATAACAGGTGTACAATTAGCTACTCTAGCACAGGCTACGCCTAGTTGAGTAGTAGCAATCCACAAAATTAAATGAAAATATGTGTGTTTAGATAAATAATATTGTAAATAAAATTATAGATATAATAATGATCCACATGTTTATATGTAAAATAAATTGTATAACAAGGATTTTATAAATAAATAAAATAAAAAAATAAAAACTTTTGATGCGAACATGGGATGCGTGTCGCGTCGATAACTATCTTACAAAATAAGCTTAGCGCTTGTGCTATAAAAATAGGACCAACTTGCTGGTGTCCTGGAATGGGACTCGGACCACCGACCCACTGATCACGTTTTAAGCGTCATGACCACTACACCAAAAAGCTACTCAAAAATATTTTGACTTATTTTCTTTGATTCATCCTATTTGATACTTCGTTTTACCTTTTATTATTTTTTATTCCCTCTGTATAGTGCGGCAATACACCTTTTAATTTATAACATAATTATGTTTTTTGTCTCTGTTTGTTATTACTTTTTACCTTTCATTTTTCGATTCATTCTGTTCGTTATTAGGCCGCAATTCTTTTAGCTTATTCATTCTGCAGAATCTTTTAAGATAGTCCTTGTATCATTAAATATCTACTGATGTATATACCGATTTCTATTTATTATGCAAGTTTCTCGAAAATACATAAATAAAACACAAAATCTCATTTCGTAATTCTTTGTTGTTGATGATCCCATCTGGAACAATCCACTGAACATCTTCTCTCCATGATTGCCAAAAACTACACAAAGAAGATTCTGAACGGCCGTGAAAATCTACGGACGCCAAAAAATACATTTGTAAATCGAGATATTTATTTATATATGTAGAAATAGGGGTTCCAAGCTGACGATCTCCCTTATATCGATACTTTTCACTCCGTTAATTCCCCCGATATCTTATTTTGACAATCTGGATTTTTAATCAGTTTCTTCGTTATCACTACCCTTAAAAGAAAACGCCAGTTCCTGTCCCAATTCTTATATCTACTTTAGTGGTTTAAAAGCAAAATCACTAAGTAATTGACGAAAGTAAAGTGACGTGTTTGAAGATAATTATCTGGCAAAAGTGATAGTTTTATTATTGTTAAAAACAGTTGTAAACCACTATTCTATCAAAAGCATATAAAATTATATTTGTTAATTTCACTGGCTATAAAATTTATTAAAAAAACATTTATCTCAATTTTGCAGAATGAATATCGGCGATTTAGCTTCAAAATCCCCCATTTCACCTTCCTGTCTGAATTCCACTCCGATGTATTAATATTGCTGATGTTAACATTAAATTTGGACTTCCTAGAACTTTCGTGATCGCCTCCAGCGTTTTTTCTAACTGTTGTTTGCTTTACGAGTTATGCAAAATATATCTAAGAGCAACTTCCGGTTAAATTAAAGATTAATTCAACAATTTTTAGATTTTTAAAAATAAAATAAAAAAATTAGCCACCTCTCTCAAATTTATTATTAATATCCCCATTCACAAACAAAATGATGCCAGCCTCAAATAAAAGATAACGTTTTGAGGGTATGTCATGAGAAACACTCCCCTATTTATTAATCTTGCTGCTATTACGTTATCAGCTTAACGTTCTACATTGCAATGTGATGTTCAGATTCTCGATAACGGAGTGCATTGCGCCATTAACCTTATTTAGAGCGGTCATTGTCTCCCTGAATTGTCTTCATTTCACAGTGAAATTGAGTCTTTTTTCTTTATCTCAGGATGGTTCCCTTATCGCTGAAGCACTCTCCATTTATTCCTTCTCTGCTTTATACAGACCGCCTCTTCAGTTTCTACTTGATTCCTTTCTTTGTAGTGCTTCTTTCACTTTTAATCTTCGTTTGTAACTGACGAATGGAGAAAAATATGTTCAAAATAATTCCCAAACTATAGCAATGGTCAAGGGATATTTCTTTAAACTATAATTTTGTAAATATGACTTCATTACATATTATTTCTTTCCAACTAGTCCCCATCAATTTTCCTTACCACCATTTTTTTATTCTCTCTTTATAGTGCTTCACATTCATTTTTTTAGATTCACCGTAAAGCTCTATAATATTTTATATGCAATTTTCTATTAGATACGTTTTTTTCTTAATCGGAGATTTATTATCTTAAACGGGTAATGTATAAATGTGGTGGTCCCTTTGTATTTCTTTTGTAGTTATGTGAAGCTACCTCCAAATTCAGCTTCACACTCGTGTTGTGTAGATCGTGAGGTCTAACTTAGTGTTGTGTGAGGACTGTAGGTATTTATAACTATAATAGCGAGTTTATAACTATAAAGTTCTACAGATATGAAATTACAAGTTTTACTGTAATTATTAGAGCAAATTTTAAATTTTTATTTATAACACTATAACAGGCTACGAGTTCCAATAACTGTTGCAAAATATATTGCACCCAGGTTTGAGAAGATCGTATGAATATATTGTGACCATACCAAGAGTACCAAAAACTTAAAACCTCCGGCATGAGAAGTCAGCGTCATACTCACTGGATTACGGAGAGAGGTTACGAAAGTTATTTTTAATATGCATTAAAGACCATAATTAATAAAACGACTTCCAATTGCTACATACAATAAGCTATTCACGAGATGAGAGAAGAAATAAGAGATTGGCCCAGCGTAAGAATTCAAAGACAAAAAATTGACATGATTGGATATACCGACGATTTGGCACTACTTGCGGAGTCGAAACAATGAGGCCTTGAGAAAGGTGGAAAATGTTTTGGAAACTAACTACAATATGAAAATAAACAAAAATAAAACAAAGTGCACGGTTTTTGAAAGAGAAGAGGTGTCTATAAACGTAGTTTTGAGTAGCGTCACTATCAAACGAGTGACAGAATTCATATATTTGGGCATGAATTGATGGCCGCTCAAAGAAAAACTTTGGTTAAAACTCTTGCGCTGTTGTATGGCAGCGAAACATGGAACATGGGCCAGAGCATGTCCGGGAGGCTAGCGACCTTTCATATGTAGTGCTACAGGTGCATGGCGAGGATTCACTGAAACGACGGGGTGTTGAGTAGGGTGGGCGTAAAGAGGCGGGTCCTAAACAGATTCGCCCAACAATGAGCGAATCGAATAAGGCAGGCCTGCTTCTTACCATCGTCGAGAGAAATATCGAAGGCAATAATCGTAGAAGCTGCCCGAGATCAAGCTACATAGACCAGGTTACGGAGATGTGAGCTGTAGCACCTACCAAGAAAAGAGGAGTGGAGGATCGAGAGCTTGGTGCAGACTAATCCAAGGATTAAGACCCAAAAAAAGACGATAAAAACCCTTATTTAACCGGTTATAAATTAACTTTTATTTGAAATCTGAATCGATGATTGTCCATTGATTTTTCTAGACAATGGTCGAGTTGTCTAGAAATCAACCAATCGTCGATACAATCAGACACAGATTTTAAAAAGCGATTATTATGTAACTGGTTGAAATAACGGTTCAAACAATCACTAATATATATTGAAATATTGCTGCGGAAACTGGTGTTTGTAGCGAATACAACTGTCAGTCCGGGCAACGGAAAAAGAGTAAAGAGGAGCTGGTTGTGTGTTGTGTGTGTACTGCTCCCACAGTAGTGGATAAAGTTGTGGTAGGTACGTTCGGAATCGTGCTCTGATCACTGCATACTTATTTTATAATCATCATGTTCTTTCCATTGTCTTAGTAGGGTCGGGGACCCAAAGACTCGACAAGGTGCTTCCACTATGCAAAGGTCTATCTTGAGG
The DNA here is from genome assembly GCA_016648135.1 of Agrypnia vestita. Lineage (NCBI taxonomy): Eukaryota > Metazoa > Arthropoda > Insecta > Trichoptera > Phryganeidae > Agrypnia > Agrypnia vestita. The sequence goes on from JADDOH010008208.1 coordinate 46,983, forward strand.
TGGAGTGTATAATTGGTGTAAATTGAAAATTTTATTTAAAATTTTCTACCTAGAAACTGGATACATTACTTCTTATACCACTTAGTCTTTTTTTTAATTTACACGTAATGTTCTGTCACTTGTCTGACCTTCTCAAACCGCAGTGGTACGTTCTTGAGCAAGTGGGCCAACAATTTGTGATATTATGTCGGTCTCCTCGTTAGTAATTTTGATTTGTGTAGTTCGTAATCCTTGAGTTACGTTCTTGGAAATTAGTTCGCTATATTCTATTTTTAACCGCACAAATCGATTCGACCAATTTCAGCCCCCTGTCAAAGCTAATTGCGATGCTCACTGCCACAATGTTACAAATCAAAAAAATGATTTAATATAACCTTTATGTATAATTTATTGTTTTGTCTATCTATGTAATATTAAAATTGAATAATATTTAGATCAAACGATATGCAATGCCAAATAATAAGAATTTTAAAAACTGTAAACGTCGTTTTAAACTTTAAACTGTAAACCATTTTAGTCGTAAAATCATTTAGAAATTGCATTTATACATAAATTTTGTTATATTTATTAGATTAACACCATTTTAAAGCTGCACAAATACAATTTGTATTTTTTTTCGTATTTTTCTTCATTTTTCATATTTATCATACTGTAAAAGATATATAATTTTCCCCGAAGTAACATTTAAGAAAAAAAAGTCATTCAGTCGATAATTATATAACTACTTTTTGTACTTAGACTGTTAATAACATGGTCATGTTTGTTCACGTAGTTTTGTCTGTGAGGCAATTCATGCGATCCGCTTTTGAACTTGACAAAAAACTTCATAACACCCAAGTCAAATGCAATTGTTTTATTTTATCAGAAAAAATATTTTTTATTTTGCAAAAAACTTCATAACACCCAAGTCAAATGCAATTGTTTTATTTTATCAGAAAAAATACTTTTTATTTTGCACACGTGGGAATCATATACGTGGCATAATTTTTCCAAGAATTTCAAATGCGGATTTAGTTATTTTAGGCAGTAAGCTTTGCAATTCAACTTTGATATAAGTGCTGTAGTTTCAATGTGGCTAAAGTAACTATTGTGAAATATATAACCAGCATTCTGCAATAACTCGTATCAATAGTATTTACTTATTTTGACAATAATGACAATTTTATTTATGTGTATTTTGATTTTTTTTTTGACTTGAAAACATTTATTCAATAATAATTAAGATCTGTCGCTTTCATATTAATCTTACATGTAATTTTTTTGCATGAATTTAAATATGGGCTTTATGCATCTCAAAGAGCACACCTTATTTACTAATAAAGACGTAAATAAATTGCTTATTTAGGGACAGAAGCGCAGATCTCGAAGATGAAGATGGTCGAAGATGCCTTGCTGCAGCTGAAAACTATGAATTATTTGAAAGAAAACACAAAAAACATTGCTTAAATAAAGAAAATTCACATTGTTTCACAACAACAAAAAAATTCAGCATTAAAGAGACATCAGAAATTCCTTTAAAGTATTCTTAGATTCTAATCTATCTACAAGCATAAATAAGCTGGTAATTTAAAAATAAGGGTATAATCGAAAATCTCTTACACTGATTAAGTTTATCTATTGTATTGTGTTATATTTAATTGAATTTGAAGGATAAAATCGGCTGTAATATCGGAAAAATCTTATAGAATGCGACTCCCAACGTTGCAAATATATTTATGATTCTGTTTTTACATAACTCAATGTGAGCACAACATTATGTACAAAATACAAGATACTGGATACTCTGTGTAAATCAATTTTTATGTAATAAATAATAGATCAATTTTATAACATACATTTAAATTATTCTAATTACACGTTACGAACGGATCTATAAATTGAACCATCTAATAAAAATAGGTACAACACATATTTATTTCATAAATAAATAATCTTCTGTAATATTTCATACATGTTTTTTACTGCGTGGTAATATTGAATAGTTTTAATTAAATACTACCAGAAAGCAACTGGTGCGGTCAATTACTTTGCTAGGCCCTTCTGGCGGATGTTATGACTGAACTCTTGTCAGTATAAAATCAGCTTTTTCGTTAAATTTTCTTCGCTTAGTACAATAATTTTAATACGATAATGATTGATTTTAGTGCATTTAACTTGTTGCTTTACCAATCGCAACGTAATGCTGATTAATATTTAATTATGATATTCTATTGAGGAAAAAAAGAAGAGAAAAATACTTTTTAACAAATTGCCGCCATTTGCTTAGTAGACATGATGACAGATTTTGAAATAACATTATATATATATATTATAGGTACACGTCTATTATTACCGAAAATAACATTATTTTAGTAACAAACTAAGTTTTTACGAAAATAATTGCATTTTCATCTACATATTTTTAATTTCGCTCAAAAACGCCCGCAGCTGTCATTTCGTCTACGTGACGTCAAGCCTCAGTAAACATTGCATTGTGTCTATGGCAACGGTTCAAAGACCCGGTGATGGGTACTGAGGCGTAACGTCATTCGCTTTGACCGGTGTTTCAGTTAAAATGGCGGATGGCACAATTTTATACTTTTATTTTATTAATCTCGATGTCTATATTAAAATTAGATAATTTTTTACAATCCTTTCAAAATATTTTCTTCCCTAAAATCACTTATTCCTTAATACTGTCATCATGCCTATTATTGTAACTTCGGAGAAAATATGGATAGTCACTGATCATGGAGTAAGTATGTGATATATACATATGTTTGATGTGATATTTATTTATTTATTTATCTGTTTTCGCCCATTAGGTATAGGCTTTTACATTAAGAATATAATATAAATTTCAAAAAGCACATACATTAAACAATATCTGTATAGCACCAAAACATGAGTATAAAAATTAAAATATAAAGTAAAGAGCAGCAATGTGTATAGGCTTTTACATAAAAAATATAACATAATAATTAAAATGAATATACATTAAACAATATAAGTTATAAGTAGCAAAATATAAAAGAATCAGGAATTGCACCAAAACATGAGTATAAAAATTAAAAATATAAAGTAAAGAGCAGCAATGTGTATATGCTTTTACCTAAAAAAATATAACATATAATTAAAAAGAACATACATTAAACAATATTAGTTATAAGTAGCAAAATATAAAAAGTATCAGGAATAGCACCAAAACATGAGTATAAAATTAAAAATATAGAGTAAAAAGTATATGATGAATGTGATATGATATGACACATGCTAAATGAAAAACAAACATAATTTACAAATCACAAGAACACACATATGGGCAAAGATGTTTCAAATACTTTGAAACTACTTCAACAAACATACAACTCTTACGTTTAAGTTTAATTGAGTATGATTCTGTAATAAAATGCAACGAAAATATGCAACGATTGCAATTATTGAAGCAACGAAAATATAAAATCCAGGATTCATAATGTGGGAAGCCACAAAATTGATGCCTTACTTACTTCTATATCTTTTCTAATTACAATAAAGTATTTTATTTTATTTCACAATTTTTTATATACCTAAAATTGTATTGGTATTTTTTAATATGATTTTAATTTTTATATGCACCTAGCTAAAATAAGAATTTAATAAATACCTGTTATTTTGTGTACTAGACACTTGTCAATATCTCAATTGTATGACTTATTTGTAAACTATGGCTATCTCAACACCGATTCTTCTAGTAAGATATGTTTAATAAAATACAAATTGCGTATCATCTCTAAATAAAAACAAATAAACGATAAACAATTTTAATATTTTTAGCAGATTATTTTTTAAATAATATGTCTTATTACGCATTAGACTTAATAAAAAAATTCCGTGGTGAACTATGCCAAGTGACGTCACACATTTCAATCGAGACATTGAAACCATAAAATAAAAAAGGTTACCTTTGTTATGTATCACTAAGCCCACAATGTTTCCTGGCCGAGTGTTATTCTTGGAAATCAATGTTGAACCCATTAAAAGGTCACAGGCTATATTTACGTGGTGTCTATGTATATTAAGGTATGCATAATAGAATCGCATTAAGGCCAGAACACGCGGTCAACTAATCGGCTATTTATAAAATCGAACCCTCTTATTAGCCTCATAAAAATAAATAAAATATTTAGGAATGATTTTTTTTAAATTCATTAAATAAAACACATGTACTTAATATTAGGTCCTTACATATGAAATTGGGGTTTTGCCGTACTGGCAAATTTGATCTCAAATATCTTCTCTTTGGTTAGGAATTCCAAATCCAAATTTATACAGCTATTTACTCATGTATTTGTGTTTTGAAAATTATAATTTATTTGTTTTTTCCTCAATTGTTTTTTTCTTTGCGTCACTCAGTTTACAAAATGAAAAACTTGAAATATCACGTTATTTACGAGTACGAGTTCCACCATGGCACCAGTGCTGCAGAAACGGCTCGAAGGATTAATGATGTGTATGGTGACGGTGCCGCAAAAGAAAACACAGTGCGTTTTTGGTTCCAACGTTTTCGTTCTGGAAATTTCGACCTGCAGAACAAGCCCCGTGGACGGCCGGAGACCAAAGTTGATAATGAAGTATTGAAGGCTATTGTGAAAGCGGATCCATCGCAAACCACATCCGAGTTAGCTGCAGGCTGCGGTGTTAGTGATAAAACTGTTTTAATCCACCTGAAGCAAATTGGTAAGGTGAAAAAGCTTGAAAGGTGGGTACCTCACGAATTGAGTGAAGCAAATCAACAAACGCGCGTTGACTGCTGCGTTGCATTACTCAACCGGCACAATAATGACGGGATTTTAAATCGAATCATTACCTGTGATGAAAAGTGGATCCTGTACGATAATCGGAAGCGCTCATCGCAATGGCTGAACCCTGCCGAACCAGCCAAACCATGCCCCAAGCGAAAATTGACTCCAAAAGAGTTACTTGTGAGCGTTTTGTGGACTAGTGCTGGTGTCGTTCACTACAGCTTTCTTAAATCTGGCCAGACGATTACGGCAGATGTCTATTGTCAGCAACTGCAAAACATGATGGAAAAGCTAGCTGCTAAACAACCGAGGCTGGTTAATCGCTCTAGGCCACTGCTGCTTCATGATAACGCTAGACCACACACTGCACAACAGACGGCTACCAACTTAGAGGAGCTTTAATTGGAATGTCTAAGACATCCACCGTACTCTCCGGACCTTGCCCCAACAGATTACCATTTTTTTCCAAATTTGGATAACTTCTTGCAAAGGAAAAAATTCAACTCCGATAGGGCAGTCCAAACCGCCTTCAAGATTTTATTGATTTCCGTCCGAATGGTTTTTTTAGTAAAGGGATCGATGAACTACCTATGAGATGGCAAAAGTACATAGATAGCAATGGTACATACTTTGATTAAATAAATATATTATAATAAAAAAAAATCGGCTTTATGTTCCTCCCATACTAAACGCCAATTTCATATGTAAGGACCTAATAATTACCAACGCGGGCATTCAAAAGTATAGATTTTTTTAAGATTATTCATATAAGTTTAACCCTTTCCCAGATCATGGAAATACTTAAAAAGTACCATGAGATTTTATTTCTATATAAATACTGACATGCAGTACAAGCCAATAAAATATGCATTACCTACAATTATAGATGTTTACTTGCGCTGTCATACACGACTGATATAGGTCTTTTCATATAAGGTTGCAATTGAGTTAGTGTGAGTACAGTGTACAGAGTACAGCGTAGTATGCGTATTTTTTAATTGTATTAAGTTTACGGATATGAGAGGGGTGTATCCGTAAACTTAACACAACGAAACAATGCGCGTATTACGCACTGTACCCACACTAACTCAACTGCAAGCTTATATGAAAAGACCTGAGGGACGTGCAGTGGGAATATCACATCATGACTTTTACATAACGAATAATTTGGAAAAAAATCGGAATACCACATATATTTCACAATTGTTGTCATATTTTGATATATCATAAAAATCTGTAGCATAAATAATTGATTTCTATTTTTTTCAATTTTATACGTTTACGTCATTCTATGTGAAAATTGTTTTATAGTGTGTTATATATTTTATCTTACTTTTTGCATAAATGACTCTTTTTTGTGAAACTGTTTTAATACGTTTTCACGAATTTTTTTCTGAATAAAAAATATAATTATAAATTTATATGTATTCTTTGATAATGATAGCGCTTTTTTGTAAAAAAATCACATAATGACGTTTTCACGAGTGCGTGTTTTTATCTCTAAATGCATTTTTCGTATACACCCAGTATTATAAATAATCACAAAAAATAAACATTCATATTTATATATTTTTTAAATAATTTGCCCTGGAATGAGTTAAATATATGGCGATTGTGCATGATAAAAATTAGAGCCAACCACCTGGAACTATTATATATGTTTGTCTGACTTTCATTTTATATAAAAATAAGTACTTCCTCGAAGTTTTGAGCTGACCTAAAGAATTTTTGTGCTGAACAGCAAATGCAGAGATGCGTTTTACTGAAATGGTTGCCTCCTTTGTTCTCGGGCGAGGCATGCACCCGTGTGAGCAGATCTCAGCTCCCGTTTCCTTTCACTAAAACCCTAGCAACGTATCTCCGTATGCTCGTGCCATCTAATGCCTTAAAAGCCATCAAGCAAACATGAAACTCATCTTATTCTGCGCAGCAGCCCTGGTGAAGGCAATCTTTTAGAAGTGGAACACTGTCCAACGTCTCGGTGGAACAGAAAATAAGCCGCATGTCGCATTAAACGGAGAGAGTACGTATTTTATTATTTTTTAATGTTTTGGTGGACTACTAAACTACTAACTAATTAAACTAGAGAGAGAGATTCAAGTTAGGGGCATCTGATACGTGGTGATGGAGAAGGATTGAAATAATAATTATAAATGATGATGTTTTGAGGAGAATGCGAGAAATGAGATTCATAATAAACGCCTTAGAAAATCGATAATACTTATAATAGGACACATTTTTAGACACATGCTTATCACAGAAATTTAATTAAAAATCCCACAAACAAGGCGAATTGTTTTTGGATGGTGTACAGTCAGTATTGTTACTAAATTAGGAAGAAAAATAAACTAAACTATTACAGTAGATTATACTAGAATAACTAAACCTACCTTACAGATTCTAAAAGCGGTCATATGTATATTGCATACATAACCTATATTTGAACTCGCCTTGAATTTCGTTCGACAATGTGATCACACACATAAATATAAATTTAAAATAAAGAGAATCGAAAACGTTAAAAAAACATTTCTTAAGCATATTAATGATAAATTTTTAACTATTTGGACTCAATAAAATTTCATAATTTGGACGTTTTAGAAAACGGGGAATATTGTCAGGTCAATTCTTCCTTTTCCAAATAATTCATAACCTTATTGATTCTCATGAAATCACCAGCTTGCTATCTTTCCACTCCGACCTACCAGACAGAAGAACCTCTTTTTCTTTCCAAATTCTCATACCAATAATAGGAAATCCACTCCCATTCCACGCATATGCTCAGATTATTATTACCTTTTGAACACAACAGATATTTTTAATACAAATATGAAGAGTATCGTCATATAGTGAGGCAGATACTAGAAACTCATCCCCCTCCCTTACAATGTATATTATATACATTACGAACCCTTTCATGTTTATGTTAATGTTAAATTAGGAACAATCGGTTAAATACAACTGTAAAATTGTTTTATCTGTCATTCACATCAAATTGACTTATCTATATTTATGTCTTGTCTATGCCATTCTTTAATTGTGGAAGACATAAAACTATTTTTTCTGTATTTTTTCTTACCAAACAATTGTCTCTGTTAGATGACCGAATATAAAAATGAAAAATAAATAAATAAAAATAAAATATTGAATACATTAAAGTTCCTTTACTTTTTATAAAATAAATTATAAAGTCAGTAATAGAGGTATATCATTCTCAACTCGATATATCTATTGCTCAAAAACTAATCTCTGCAACCACTGCGTGCTTTGTAGAGAGGTTGAAAGTAACCCAAATTTACACGAGTGCTAGAAATATCTGAATGTATGAGTACCTAACGAGTTGGTCATATAGAATGTGCATTCTCGAGCAGAAATACGCTGGGTACAGAAGAATGCAATAGTTGTTAAAATTGTTCTTATTTTTTTTAATGCTAGTTTTTTTAATACATCTGATGATGTTGACACTGTCTGTAGGGCGAGCGTGAGGACGGACCTAAGAAAATTATACGTGTAAGTTTAGTTTACATGTACAGGCCATCAGCATAACCATACGACCCAGGACCTTTTGAGTGAATTAATTTCTCAACCTTATTAATATGCAATACGAACAGGAGGAACCAGAAGGAATTAGAGACATCTCAATTATGCAAACCTTAGTGGAGTACTCCTCCATTAGGTACTGCCTGTCCCAGAGTGGTGTAAATAATGCATTCGTTATTATTTTGTCACGATTAAAGATTCATAAAGTTCTCTTTCAAAATCTCGACATTTCACGAGTGTCAGAATGATATTTAAATTGACGTTAATTCTAGATTAATGCGGTGATAATGATTTATAAATAGTTGTAATGCACTTAGTTATTTATTATAATTGAATTTGACAGCGTCGTTTGAGTAAAAACTGGTTTTAATTAGGTTGTTAACAAGCAGTGACCCGTTACTAAAACGGACACAGGTGGATAGATGACGTATTAAAATATTATCACCTATTGTGCTGACCGAATAATTTTTTCCACAGTAAATTACATGCAACATCATGTCATTACAGGAATATAACACTTCCATTAGGACTTCGATTAAATTTCCACCTATGCCAATGCTTCTCAAGATTGTTATGAGTGTTTCCCGATTTATTGTATCGAATGCTTTGGAATTATCTATCAATAGTATAATGACATGATTTTTGTCATTTAATTCTGAATTTACATGATTTGAAAAATTTTCCATGAGTATTTCTGTACTTTTGTGTTTTTGAAATCCATACTGATTCGGATCTAATGTGTTAAACTTTATTAGGTAATTATAGATTTTAGTATGCAAAAATTTTTCTAAGATTTTTTCAATAGCAGGCAGTATACATATGGGCCTGTAATTAGTATATTCAGAAACTTAATCTAGAAACTTTCAGGATTCCAGTCCAGTTTGATTATTCTTAAAGTATTTCATTATATTTACATCATTTTAATACTTTCATTACAAATATCCGACAAGTCTAAAACTGAGCAACTTCTACTAGTCTCGTGTAATAAAAATCATGTATTGGCCACATGATATGGGGGTTTAAAAAATACGGTATGAGGTAAAGGTTTTCAAGAATATTTCACCCAATTAATACAAAAATATCGATCTTAAAGTAAACAAATAACTAGTTTCGGAGTGTTGGAAATTATTACGCAGAGCGAATAAAGGCTCCAACTGATTTGATAAGAACATGAAGAAGAAAAAAGCGATGTTACGAATGTTGATAATTTTGGGTTTTAATATCAAAATTTATATGTCAAAAGAGTAAAAAACAAGAAAGTAGAATTTATAAAGTTCAAATAATTGCCTAACTAATTGAAAAAGTCTTCCAAACATGCTTTCCAATACGTAAAAAGCTTCGTCTCTATGAGACATTTATATACTCAAGTCAAAAAATAAAATATATCTGTCTCATTTGCTAGCGGTGACGTATATATACTATTTCCTGGTAATGAAATTTTTTCAATACTATAGATGGTGATAGCGTAGTTGTTCCTGCATCCTAAATAAGGTGCATGAATAACATATACATACAACAACTTTTAAAACATGATAGATGTGTGTGGTTGTTCTTGGATAGAATCGGTGAACGTTGAATTATATAAAGTGATGAGTTAAGCCTGCCAACGCAGGTTGTAAGGCCTATGGACACCTAATAAAAGACTTCCATACACGCTTTCATATATATAAATAGCTTTGTCACATCTAAATTACCAAATAATTTTCAGAATATTTTGAGTATGTCCAAATTTTTCGGAATATTACTGGATTTCTGTCACAGGGACATCATTAATCAATCAATATATTATAGATGTATCACAGAGACGAAATTGTATATTTATGGAAAATTAGGTATAGAAGACTTTGGGTATACATAGGGCTTATGACCTATCATACGGCTGGCTTAAGTGATCACGTTACAAAATGTAACGTTCGCCATTTCCACCCAGGAACAGAACAGAACACCATGTCTACTAAATTTTTGGAAGTTGTATATATTTTTTTAATTATACGGCTTGTTTCGTATATGTGTTGCAACAATCCTCAGCGCGACCGGCAACCAAAGCTTGCAGATGTCACTAATTAGACATCTATTTTTGATTTATGGAGTTTGTTAGCAATACCCCTTATCTGTGTAATGAGATTCTTCCGAATTATTAGCATTGCACAAAAATACGCCAGAAATATTATTTCAAATTTATTAAACTCCTTTTTACCAGTATTTTCATTCAGAATATTTTGAATATGTCCAAATTTTTCAGAACAGCACTGGATTTTTGTCCCTGTGACTATACATAGCCACTTTCCCATAAAAATACAATGTCGTCTCTGTGATGTCTATAATATATTGACAAATAATTTTGTTCTGTATTATTTATATAATTAACAAGAAAACACATTGTATTAACCATGCATTTCTTGAATTATCAACATGTTTTGGGGGCAATGGTTCCTTCACCCAAGGGACCATTGGCCGTAAAACATGTGGATAGTTCTACAAATTTGTGGTTACTTTAAAGTGCTTTCTTGTTAATTACATAAATAATGTTACTAAATAGTCATTTTGCAGTTATTTAAGATGTTATAATTACCCTAGTACGCAGTACTAAGAAAGTGCTATGAGTCTAATTGTTTGGACTAAGTAAATCCTTGTTTTCCGAACCATAACCCTGAAGCTTTGGCATTTATGTAAATCCTCTTAAGCAATTTCTTCATGGCGGAATAACCGATGAGTAGATCAACTTACCTGGCGTTATTATAAATAATGCAGCCTTCCTGAACACGGATTACACTGTCTATTCCCATTACCAAGCAGCAAATGTTTGGAATTATGGATATAACCGAATATGATGGAAGTTTACACGATCCAAAAGTATAGAAACAAAACTTCAACTCTGTAAATAAAAAAATGTTTTCAGATAGCGATGTAGAGCTATTATTGTATTCAAGTTCGAACGGCCATCCGTTCGTTAATTGTCGATTTACGGATATTTGGTCTTTCGTTTATAAGACCGGCTCTTAGCCACCCTTTTTACTCCCTTTATATTAACTCGTGGCGTCTGCTTGCTTGCCGTCAACAAAAACTTTGGATCGATTTTTGACCCTTTTCCCGTGATCCAATCGACCTGAAACTTGGCAAGCAGACTCGTGGCGACGATCAAGAGGATCTATCAAATTTTCGTTACAAAAAATTAATAATTATAGTATAATTTCGGATTTTTATAAATTTTATTGGTTTTTTCAAATTGGAATCATTAGAAAAGTTTGATTAGCAACGTCGCGGAATATTTTCTAAATTTGAATTACTCCGTTGGTATAATAAGTACATCACTACGAATTTCGAAAATTTACAAAACAATTGGTTCACAGATGACAGCAAAATTGGGTTTTTGGGAAAAAATCAAATAATAATTTATTTCTTTTAGATTTTTGCTTAGTTTTGAAGAATTTAACATTACTCAAATCTGATTCTGACTAAATCATTTGACGCTGGAAATTCATAAGGTACGATATTGATAAAATCTTGACATCTCAAAACATCTGACATTTTAGAAATATATTAAATTTCTTTAAGTTTAGTGTAATGTTATATGTTTTAATTCTTCTTTAATTATTGTTATATTTTACAAAGAAAGGGAGTATAGTAAAAACTTGGTTTTTATGGGTTACTTTTTTACTCCCTTTATATTAACTCGTGGCGTCTGCGGTTTGTTGTCTGCCGGAAAAAATTTGGATCGATTTTTAACCCTTTTCCCGCAATCCAATCGAGCTGAAACTTTGCGAGCAGACTCACAGCGATGATAAAAATGATCTTACAAATTTTGGTTTAAAAAAATTAATAATTATAGTATTATTTTGGATTTTTCAAAATTTTAATTTTTTTTTCAAATTGGAATAAATACAAATGAGTAATGACCCCGACGCGTGCAGTAGGCATGAAACTATTCAATGAGAAAGCGAGTATAATAAAAACTTGGTTTTTATGGGTTAGTTTTTTAATCACCTTCTTCTTTTATGTTTGCAAAATGAATTGGGTGATTTGCTTGATAGTCATTTTTGAAGAGTGTTTCTATTAAATAAATTAAAAAATTTCAATGAAACGTATATCTGTAATATTATATAATAATACGATGGTAAATAACATATCAGCTGAAGAGACAGGTCATTATTTCAATGCCATTATATTTGAAGTACACAACAAACACGAGTAATGATCACTTCACTCCAGTGGTGCATTCATTTTAACGCGTTTGTAATATTAAGCTACTAAAACTGACGCACATTCCAACTGTGCTATTGAATACTATAATAAATAAATTTATTTATTACAATTTTGTTTTACGTAGAAACAAGCTGAATGGTAAAGTATAAAACACGATAAATAAATGCCGTTACTAGCTTGTGCCAGTAGGTGTGATCGAGACAAAAGTGCAATGTATCAACTTATCATTAGATTAAATTCTACATAAGTTAAGAAACTATGTATTTTGGCTAAAGTTTTACGTAAACGCAGCTACGAATTCAACTTAAAACTGTGCTATGCACCTAATACATAGCGAAAAAAACAAGAATTCATTATTTCTGTAAAAATAGCGATTTTTTGGTGACATTGTTAATATAATGAATAAAAATATAATTTGTTTTCACCCTTAACGTATTGAAAATACTAATGAGTTTCAAATCCAATGGTCCCAATATAACTTGTCACGAGATTCTAGAAACCAGGGAAACCGCTAACTGCTAAACCTATAATCGAGGGGTTCCGTCGGTTTGAATCTTTTTGGAAGATTTTAAGATTGGAAGATTGGAAGATCTGGAGGCTGGTCGAATACTCAAAATTATACCAGAAGCTTCGTGAAGTCGGTACCTTATAAATTTGGGAGTCAGTCATATTTAACAGCTGCCTAAAATAAGATAAGGGGGATATATATATATGCCGGGGATATATAGCCGTGCAACAAAGCGAATAAAGCGTATAATTTCATTGATATACATTGTGTAAAATTATTATGTATGTTTATAATTTCATCGAATTACTGTTATTGTTTTATTGTCTTCTTTAATTCTACATTTATATTGTTCTTGATTTTGTTTCTAAATAATTTATGTTCACATTTGTATTTTTTTTTTTCATATATTATTTCTATTGTCTATTGTTTATCAACTTTGTACAAATTATAAAGTAAAAGTAAAAGGCTTCAGAGCCGTATATATATATGTAAAAAAATAAACAAATAAATCTGTAATCGAATCAGCTCTAAACATATAAATCTCCCACCTTCCAACACAATTGCGATTTCGAATAGATCAACTTCATTTTGCGTCTTTTAATGTTATAACAATTTGGCGAAGTTCCAGCTTATTACATTTTAAATTCCAAGTACCCACCTACAAGATTTAGTCACGTTATAACGGCGAGAAATTAATTCGCCAATGTCAAATTTAGATTGAAAACTCACAAACTTAATTTATTTTCTCCATAAAAAGGTTGCGCCAGATTTTTCGTGTCTCGTGTACAAAATTTGAATCAAATTTAATGAAAAAATTAATTGAGTGACTGAATAAGTTTAAATTGGAAAACTTATACGTGCCCATATATGTAAATATCTATATGCTGACAATTAACCTTTTTTTAAATTTAAATCTATTAAGATCTCTACTATGATTCCCATGTTTTTTTTAATTATATAACTAGTCTCTCGCCGACCATTTTTTGCCAGCTACAGAGATTGCTTAAAGAAAAGAGTGAAGAAAATAACTACATTTCAAAATGAAGACTACAACACGCACACGTTCACAAGTTTGAAGACTACAAAGTGTGCGCTACATTTGTAGTAGGTACCGAAACATACACACTTTATCTACTTCAATAAACTACATGAGGTGAACTAATGGTAGTAATCAAGTGTACTGTTACAAAATTTTCAAATCCATAGGGGAGGCGGTTGTTTCAGTTTCCACACTTTTCTTCATTCAACCACCACAAAACCTACATCAATTATTTATTTTTATCTATATGAACTTCACTAAAATATCTGCCAAAAATTTCACAAATTTAAAAAATCACACTTCAATTTAAAATTTGAAGTGTGCGATTTAAATTGTGTGTAGTTTACAATGTGCACTTTAAAATGTGCTGTTTTAAGTATGTATTTTGAAGTTTGAGGTGTGTTTAGTCTATATTGTATGTAGTTTGAAGTTTTAATTATTAATAGAATTAAAAAGGGGTCGCTCAGGTGGTTTGGGCATATTGAGCGAATGAATGAGGAAAGAATGGTAAGAAAGATATGTAATGCAAGTGTTGATGGCGCCAGAAAGAGAGTGCGACCGCGGAAAACGTGGCATGATCAAATTAACCACATACTGGAAGATGGTCCCGTTAGAAGCCTCAACAACCAGCGGGCTTGCATGCGAAGATGTATGAATGTGGATGAGGTGAGAGTTGTATGTCAGGACAGAAAAGTGTGGCGCTCGATCCTCTCTGTCTACCCCCACGGGAAAACGGCGTGATGGTAAGTAAGTTTACGTTTGTAGTGTGTATTGCACTTCAGTATAATGAAGTAGATACCTACTACATTGTAGTACTAAGTACAGAGCTGACCCATCACCTTCGCTACCAATGACGGACGCTTAGCGGCTTAATTTACAAAATAATTGAGAATCAATAAAAATATTAATTAATAATACATTTATCGTACCTAAGGGCTCTTTCTTTGAATATCTCCTGAACATGTACGTATACAACATGATAGTGTATACTTCACATACATATGAGAGCACGAATCGAAATGGACGGTTAGTTTTATATTGAATCAATCAAATACATCACTGATACGGGTCGATTTTTTACTCCTAGCACTGGAATATAATAGAACACTTTAATGGTTTGGGAGTCACTTCATGGAGTAACAATATAATTTAAAATATATTTTTTAGTACAAAATATTTTACTTATTTAGCAATATTATAATTTTGAGATAAGCTCTCTCTCTCATCATCGCAATTTTCAAGTAAATAAATTAGTTTGACATTTAATTATTTTATGGATAGGTAATTAAATAATATTAATCACATCTTAATAATAATAATGACTCCGTCGATGCTCTTCATCAGCTGAAACTAAAAGGTGAAGAAAATAAATTTGGTTAAAATTAAACGGCACAATTTATTCAATTGAACAAAAAATATCGGTTTAGTATTAAATTTAAATTAAATTTAAAGTATTTAAAACTAAAACATACAGCCTGACGATTGCATTCGTCAAATGCGCTGTTGCAAATTCCGTCTAGCGTGAAGCGTTATACGACTTTGTCTCTTTCTCGCATAGATATCTATGACGTATAATACGGACGTGTATTGGTACACAACACATCCTTCAAGTGCCGTCATCAAAAAATTTACTGATAATATTTAAGCCTAACCCTTGCGGTATATTTGAACATTTCGAAACACATTTTCATCTGTAAGATTACATTTTTATTGCCAGTAAGATTGCTTCTTAATATTACAAATGTTCTTTTTAGAAAGTTAATATTCATTTTTTATTACTAAAAATTAAATTATAGATTGGGTGATGGTAATATTGCCTTCTTCGACTGCTATATATCATACTTCTATTTTGCAATAAAATATTCAATAAATCTTTATGAATCCAAATCTAAGAAACTTAATTAGTATTATTAATAATTACTAATAATATTTCACCTGAATAAGCACTCGTACTAAAGAAGTCATCAATGAGTTACTAATAGATGAATATGTTATGAAAAAAAAATTGTTGTGTGTGTAAGAAAAATTACATAATTTAAAACCAACCGCGTCGTTCTGAGAAATCTGATAATCCGATCCTTCGGCAGTTATGTGATCCTCGTAGTCCAGTGAGTATGACACCGCCTTCCCACACCGGGGTTCCCGGTTCGATTCCCGGTGAGGTCATAATACATTAAAAAAAAGATTCTCAAACCTGGGTGTTTTGTTGCACTAGAGTTATAGAGACTCTAGGTCTGCTGTGATAAAAAAAGAACGATTAAGCATATACGAGTATATCGCAACTATGAATGAAAAAAGAAAACATTATTTATTTCTATTTTTCCCACTATTCATAATTGAGAATACGTTTGATGTGACTAACATTAGCCCTGATGATGGACCCTGCAATGGGATCCGAAACATCAGCCAGAGAGGGTCACATATACACGGTAGAATATCCCAAAAAAACTATACACAGAAAATATATGGTTGTTTTTTAAAATGTGATTAGCATATTCAGATAAGTTATTATCACTGAGGTAACTTTCGAAATCTAAAAAAACAAGGAATAGTAGATATTTTCATTCAATGGATATTCACAAAGCGAATGTTTCCACATTTTTATTTATTTGTGAAAATTGTTATAAATGTAATATGTTAAATTGATTATATAAAAAAGTAACCCATAAAAACCAATTTTTTACTATACTCCCTTTCTTTGTAAAATATAACAATAATTAAAGACTAATTAAAACATATAACATAACACTAAACTTACAGAAATTTAATATATTTCTAAAATGTCAGATGTTTTGAAATGTCAAGATTTTGATAGATTCAATTATCATCAATATCGTACCTTATGAATTTCCAGCGTCAAATGATTTAGTCAAAATCAGATTTGAGTAATGTAGAATTCTCTAAGCAGAAATCTAAAAGAAATAAATAATTATTTGATTTTTTCCCAAAAAAACCCAATTTTGCTGTCATCTGTGAACCAATTGTTTTGTAAATTTTCGAAATTCGTAGTGATGTACCTATTAAACCGACGGAGTAATTCAAATTTAGAAAATATTCCGCGACGTTGCTAATCAAACTTTACTAATAATTCCAATTTGAAAAAACCAATAAAATTTATAAAAATTCGAAATTATACCATAATTATTATTTTTTTTATATTTTTTTTTTTTATATTTATTTTCATTTATTGGTTTTCTTACAGCCATATAATTAATCAATCTTGAAAAAAAACAATAATTGATGTACAGAGTTTTGGGCCAATTACAAGAAAACGCATATATACAATCGATAAAAAAATAAGAAAAAACATGTCCAATAGTGAGTTTGTGTGAGTGTGTGTATTTGTGTGTTTATTTATTTATTTATTTATTTTAAAACAATCTTAAAAATTTTCCAATAACGAAAATTTGATAGATCTTCTTGATCGTCGCCACGAGTCTGCTTGCCAAGTTTCAGCTCGATTGGATCACGGGAAAAGGGTCAAAAATCGATCCAAATTTTTGTTGACGGCAAGCCTGCAAGCCGGCAAGCAGGCAGCCGCCACGAGTTAATATAAAGGGAGTAAAAAACACGAAGTGCTTAGCGAGGTCGTCAATCCAATAAAAAACGACAATCTACGCAGAAAAAAAAGTAAATACGCTCTTAACACGCTTTTTAATAATACGACTAATTAGTTAAGTTTGTCTTCCGGGACGAGGATTAAACCCCTGACCTCTCGGTCAGTGGGCGAGCATCAAACCACTAGACAGTCGGTATGTACGGATGTATTATAGTTCCCCACACATTGCCAAAAAAATTCTCAGCTTCGAATTTTCGCAAATCATCGCCTTGGGTCCAATTCAACGGTAGAATCGGTTTTTTGCATCGGTCTGTGAGGAATTAAAAAAAAAAATTATTCGCATTTCTGGGTCTTCGGTGTATAGCGCTGTAACCTGTGTCGTCCGTCAAAAGTAAGGACAAGTGGGTGTTGACTGTATCGTGAGTTTTTTATTAAAACTATCCGCCGTACAGTAAATCGTAAACAATTTCTAAAAATAATATAAAATAAATTTTCTGTAAAATATTCCATTTGCAAATATGCAACAAGTTTTCATGTGCAAAAGTATATATACAGGGTGTACCAGAGCTAGCAGCAGAAACTTGGCCGGTAGATTTCTGACTATGTCATGAGTCTAAAATGTTCAAGCAAACGTGGTCTAATATCAATAGTTATGGAGATATGCAATATCAAAGTTTGCATTTTTTTCGATATTTCTGACTTATTTTTTACAAAAAGTGAACTATTATTACAGTAACTTATATCGATTATAAAAAATTCATTTGCTTCAATACAACTTGAATAGAATTATAAAAACCTTGTAAAAAGTAAGTTATTTCAATTTTTGCAAGGTTTTCTTTTTTTTTGCAAAATCCCATGGACCGCCATGATTAGTATCGCAGAAATACTCAGGCGGGATAGAGCAGATACAAAACTGCTCTCATTAGTAAAAGTCAGGAAAATTTTATATCTGGGTCACATACTGCGAGGGGAGAAATATCACTTGCTATAAGTAATATTAAAAAGCAAGATCGCCGAGGGGTTGGTAGGAGACAGATGTCTTGGCTGCGAAACATACGAGAGTGGACCGGTATAGGAAGCGTGGAGGAACTATTCCAGGCAGCGCAGGACAGAGAGACCTTCACGAGAGTGATCGCCAAATCGGGAGGACTTGATAGGGTATACGAAGAAGGAAGAAATAATAATCCCGCAGCAAATCCAGTAATTGTGTTCTCAGAATATAAATAAATCAGTAAAAAATATTAATTGTATTTTTTGTATATCTACTTTTTTTGAATTTGAAAATCATTTATTAGAAAATGATCACGGTTTTGATAAAAATTAAGGACTTTCTATTTTAAACATAAATAATTTTTATCTGAAATTGAATAATTTAGAATCATTAGAAATTAGTAAAGCATGTAATAGTAAACAAAATATTATTAATAATCAATGAAATTTAACTACTAGCCCAATCATATTTTTTTTACAATAATTGCGAGTAATCAAGAACTTCAGTAATAATATTTTAAAATAATTTTTCAAATAATTTAGAAAAACAAGAAACAAAAGACATTTCATTCTGATATGTTGACAGTTATACAACACCCTGACGATGGAAAGGTTTTTCTGAAATATGTTGGTGTAATTAATCGAATAAAAGAAGTAGATATATACAAATAATACTATCAATATTTTTTTTTAATGTCAATATACAATGTTGCTGAATCAATTGAAAAAAAAAATGTTTGCCTTGTTGTAAATTATCTGTCGTCACTTTCATACAATTGAGTCGATCACATTGTTGAGATAGGGACTGGGTTCTATGAGCCTGCTGTGAAAGTAAAAGTACTATTGAAAAACCTGCCAGCATCCGAAGAGATACCGCCGTGGACCCAACAGACGGATTGCATGGGTCAGGTCACGGATGAAGCGTCCACGGCGCCCCGAGCGGCACCGGTAATTACAAATGTTTTATCTTATTACTTTATCTTGTTTATAGTTTTTAGCAATCTGCTCAGATTCATTTTTGATCGATTGAAGACGCATCCAGACTGTAAATCGTAATGTTAATCACTGAGTGTTGAGCAATACGTTGCGTGGTCGCTCTTGCCCAATAAATGTTAACCAATAAATTTAAACAAAGTTAAATATCGCCAGATGGTACGCCGTCGCTATCTTCAATAAAAATCAAATACCTACACATATCTTACAAAAATCTACTCTTAAATTTATATGATTTTTAACATTGACATTTTGTTCGGAGTCATAGGACATCAGTTTTGGGTCTTAGTTATAATGGGCTCTGACGCATATAAAAAATATAAACATAGAAATCATATTTTTATTTTATTTAATTCGGCCATCCAATAGGGAGACACAATTGCTTGATAAGATGATATACAAAAAAATAGTTAAATGTCCCTCTATTAAAGGAAAACACAAATAGGACATAATAATAGATTAGTCATTTTGGCAATGACAGATAAAACATCATTTAAACGATTGTTCCAAATTTAGCTTTAACATAGAGATAAATGGGGCTCGTGATGTATATAATATATATACATGATAAACATAATCAGGGAGGGGGACGAGTTTCTAGTATTTGCTTCACCATATGACGACATTCTTCATATTTAGTGTTAAAACTGCAGGTAAAAGTACATTTTAGTTTAGAAAAATAAATTATAAATTGCCAAAATCACATTACTACATACATATCGCTCCTCGAGTACAAGATAATCACCTTTCTAAAATACATATTCTGAAATACCGGGGCTTAAATTTTATTCTTGTAATTCAAAAGTAGCTTGTTGGCCGAGTAGCTTGTTGGTCTTGTGGTTAGGACTCTCGCCTCGTGATCCAAAGGTAGCGGGTTCGAATCTCACTCCTGATCAGCGAGTTACTCCTATTTTCATAGCACAAGCGTTTAGTTTAATTTGAAAATAGTAAGAATATTGATTTGACACGTATTCCGTGTTCGCATCTCTATTTTTTAAAAAAAAGTAGTCTAAGTATTATAAGTATTGAAGTAATGCATATCAAAATATCGCTATTGTTTTCATATTTCCTGTAACTTAACAATCATATTTAAAAGATGTATCTTTACACTCAATTAAAATAAAAATGTACCAATTTTCATTGTAAAATAAATGTAAAGATAAATGATATTTTGGTACGAAAAGAAAAAACGGTATACAAAAAATGACATTCTTAAGTCAAATATATATTTTTTTAGAAAGGTGATAAATAGTCTTACACTCAGGGTGCGATATTATTATTTTAAAATAAGAGTTATTTATTTGATATTCCAGGGAGAGGATGTAGGAAACCGCTTTTGTCAAACATGATGTCAAGTTATAGTAAAAACAGACAACATTTTCTTAGAATTTTACACCAATTTCAAGACTGTGCATGGAGCAACCTATTCCAATCGGTAAACATCATTTGTCATGTATATCAAGGAAAGTTGTGTTATTTTAGTTTCTCAAATTTTAATAACATTTAATATATTAAACAATTAGTGTATATTATAGATATCTCACAGAGACGAAACTGTATTAATTATGGGAAAGTAGGTATAGAAGTCATTTGGGTGTAACAGGACTTATGACCTGTCTTTTGGTAGGCTTAAGTGATCACTTTACACAATTGTAACATTCGCCATTTCCACCCATGATAGAATTGTAAATACTGGTCAAAAAGGAATTTAACAAAAATTGGAAATAATATTTCCTGGCGTATCCTAGTGTAATGCAAGTATTCGGATGAATTTCATTACACATAATAAAAAGGATATTGCTCCCTAAATTCCGTAAAATCAATTGTAGATTTTCTCATTAACGACATCTGTGGGGATTTAGGGGAATGAAAATGGCTTTGTACAGGCCGCATGGAAAAGGCGCTTACAACTCATATATGAAAGCTTCACGCAATTTGAACATATATACAACTTCCAAAAAATGAATAAGCATGGTATATTCTATCATGGGTGGAAATGGCGAATGTTACAATTGTGTAAAGTGATCACTTAAGCCAACCATAAAAAGACAGGTCATAAGTCCTGTTACACCCAAATGACTTCTATACCTACTTTCCCATAATTAATACAGTTTCGTCTCTGTGAGATATCTATAATATACACTAATTGACACATTTTTCTGTTGCTTCTCCCACCTCAATCTGGAGCGACCCACCGGCAGTCTTCATTCCGGGGTTACCATGAGGATTCCTCTTGGTACGCATTCCTCTGGCAGTCTTTAACATGTCCAAGCCACCTCATTTGTGATTTTTCTATGTGTAGGAGTAGGGGCTTCATGCCGAGTGCATGCCTTATGTCGGTGTGACTCCACCAGTGTGACTCCCGCTACCCAGAAAACTCAAAACCCTGGATCCTTGCTCTCACTCTCTCCGTCAGGACACAAATTCGATAGCCATATATCAGGGTGGGCCTGTACACGGATTTCAAGATAGTTTTGTCTTAACACTCAGACACGATCCATGTACGTGAAACAAAATATTAATTAAGCTATTTTAATTTAAAATAGTTTTGCGCTATAATTGCACAATTGTTGGTGACATTGTTTATGTAGACATAAAAATACTACTCTTAGTTTTTAATGATAATTATTTATGAATCCCTTAACTTCATATTCCCTCGCTCACACGTCACACTAATTAGACCGTGTAGATTCAAGACTATTTCCCAAAGGTCTCATCTAAAATTGCAAAAGTCGTAACTGTCCATTTTTAATGTTAGGTTAATAATCACCCAAATAATTATCTTGTTATTCTCGGAATACGGTCGCGTGTATACAAAAAAATTAATAAATAGAGCTAGTCCACAATACTTGACATGTGAATTCCTACCTCGATTGTGAGTCTAAAATGTTAAAGCAACCACTACTTAAGGGGGAATACCTATCTAGACATTTCTAAAAAATCGATTTTAAAATTTTTGCATTTTCTTGAGGTCTCAAGAATGTCTGGTGAAATTTTCAACCAAAAATTCAAAAAAATAAATTTATAGCTGATAATACTGGCGTCCCTTTGTTGATAACGCGCCGCGCCACACGGTGCCGCGACACACGAAGGTAGCTTTCCAGTCAGGCTCTTTCGTAATAGAAACGTAAGACCTGTTTCTATTTTGTTTTTGAAGAGTGCTCGATAATATAGGAATTCTGAGCAAGTTGGATGACTTATATAATGGACCTGGAATCTTCGATTTTATGAAAGTTAAAAGGTTTCGCGATTTATTCATTGCTCTATTTTCAAACGCGTTTTACTCGAAACCATGTTTTGAAAAACTGGTGACCAAAATATCTCGGCAACCACTGAACCGATCAACTTGAAATTTCTAGTGGTTATTCTATACATAATTATCTCGTCTTTGTCGTAGGACTTCTTTTAAGTAACTTAGTTTTTTTTATCGACATAATAAACCCGATTTTTTTAGTGTCAATTTTCGTAATCTTTTTGTTTTTTTTTATTCTGATGATTACAGATGAAATGGGAGTCGACAGGACCCAAAAATTTTCCGCCAACGTTGAATATTTCTTTATAAAAAAAATTTAACGTATCCTTAAAAGTTTTTCAAAAAAATCATAAAAATTGGCTTTTTTCGCGCTTCGTAGCTAGGTATTCCCCCATAGTATTAATATTTCTGAATTATTTTTTACAAAACGTTTAACTATCAATAAAGTAAATCTTATCGACGATGAAAAATTCATTCATTTCCATACAATTTAAATAAAATTATATAAACTCTCCGTATATCCCAATAGGCATGATGACAGATTTTGAAATAACCTTCTATAATGTAGGTACACGTCTAGGTACTATTACCGAAAATAACATTATTTTAGTAATAATTTGAGTTTTTACGCAAACAATTTTTTATTTTTAATTTTGCGCGAAAACGCCCGCAGGTGTCATGGCGTCTACGTGACGTCAAGTCTAAGTAAACATTGCATTGTGTCTGTGACAACAGTTCAAGAGATACGGTGATGGTTAATTAGGCGTGACGTCATTCGCTCTGAGCGGAAATGGCTGATTAAACAATTTTATACTTTTATTTTAATGTAAATCTTATTAATCTCTATTATGTATATTAAAACGGGATCATTTTTTTAGAATCCTTTCAAAATATTTTCTTCTCTAAAATCCCTTATTCTATAGCCCTTAAAAAATCTTTTATACTGTCTTCATGCCTATTAATTAGAACTGGAAGGTTTCTAACATTTTATTTGGCTTGTATTAAAAGAGATGAAATTTTAATATTCGATGTAAGTTTCTGTGGTAATTCTCCAACGTTATACAAAAAATAAATCAGAAATTAAAAAAAAATTCAAACTTTGATTTCGCAAAAACTAATGATATTAGACCATGACTGCTTGAACATTTTCGACTCATAATTAAAGCAGGAATCTACCTGTAAAGTATTGTCGACTAGCTCTGTTACACCCTGTATAAATGAACTAGTTTTCTTGCAATTCAAGATTTTTTTTTTTTTTAAAAGAAAATAAAGATGCGAACACGGAATACGTGTCACATCAATATTCTTACTATTCTCAAACTAAGCTAAACGCTTGTGCTATGAAAATAGGACTAACTTGGTAGTCTGGAGTGAGATTCGAACCCGCAATCTTTGGATTTTACTATGTATATGAAAATAAAACACTTTATTCTGTCTTGATTTCTTAAATGTTGTGAATAAATGACTTTTTAAGTGTTTTAAACTCCCAAACCATCATGCATGCAGACGGCATGACAATTTTTTCAATCGATGACTCTCAGAGGCTGTAAGATGATCTGTATCGTCTGGATACGTATTGTATTGTCCACTGTCTGGAAATAAATGTTTCTAAATGTTCTTTTGTACGCTTTACCAGAAGCAAAAAGATACTCATCTATGAATATTCAATCAATTATCTACCTCTACCTACCTACCTTACCTAATTGATAGCGAAGGGAAAAACTTCATTTCAAAATGAAGACTACAACACACGTTCACCAGTTTGAAGACTACAAAGTGTACACTACAATTGTAGTAAAAACTACTTGAAGTGAAGCAATTGTAGTACTATGAAATGAAGTGAAGTAAATGAAGGGAAGTAATGAAGTAATTGTAGTATTAATGAAGTGAAGTAATGAAATGAAGTAATTGTAGTATTAATGAAGTGAAGTAATGAAATGAAGTAATAGTGAAGTAAATTTTCAAATGAAGTGAAGTATTTTTTTCCCAAATAAAAATTTGGCGAGCTAAAAAAAAAAAAAGGTCAACGACAAAAATATTTAAATAAATGACGATATTTTCTCCAAAGTAACATTTGGCGACCTAAAAAAAAAAAAAGGTCGCCAGCCAGATTTCTTCGTTCGATTCCAAAAAATTTTCAAACCATGAGGGGGGGGGGTTGTTACAGTTTCCAAAGATTTCTCCGTTTAGCTACATCAACTTCCCAAAAATTTCTTCATAGCTCCCAAAATTTTTCAAACCATGGGGGGGGGGTTGTTACAGATTCCACAATATTCTTCATATATCTACATCAACTTTCCAAAAATTTCACGTAAAAAATACACTATTTAAAATGTGTTTCTCATACTTTCGATAACTTTGAAGTGTATGTACTTTGTAGTGTTCGCTTTGAAATGAAGTGTACTATTTGAAGTTTATACTTTCAATAACTTTGGTGTTTGTAGTTTGTAGTGTGCACTACACATCAAAATGTGCGAAGTGTGCGCTTCAATGTAGTGTAGTACTACATTGTAGTAGTGAGTACAGAGCGGACCCATCACTACTAATTGAAGGCCTAACTTTGGCCTTATACTTGATAGTAAATTGACTTTCAATAAGCACCTAGACCACATGGTCACTAATGCTTCATCTATGCATGGTTTCGTCATCCGTGTTTGTAAATAGTTCAAAGATTAGCACATTCAAAACATTATGTTCGTAGTATCTTGGAATATGCTTTCCGGGTATGGAACCCGGGCTACACAGTACACAAGAACAGAATTGAAAACGTTCGATACACTTAGATATATAAAGTACCTTAACTTTCTCTTATTTCGATTAACGTACAGACATTAACTTTACATAGAAATATACAGGGTTATTTGGAAAACATTAATAACATCACAGGACTATACTCCTGCCTTTATTATGAGTCGAAAATGTTCAAGCTGTTATAACCTAATATCAATAGTAAAGGAGACATGCAACATCAAAGTTTGCATTTTTTTTTTCAATATTTCCGACTTACTTTTTGTAAAACGTTGGACTATCATTACAGTAACTTATATCGAGTACGAAAAATTCATTCTCTTTAATACAAGTCAAATAAAAAAATAAATACCTTCGAATTCCATTTGGAAAACATTCCAATTGGATTTTTTTCAGGATTTTAATCATTTTATTTAACTTGTATTGAAACAAATGAATTTTTCGTAATTGATATTAGTCACTGTAATGATAGTCCAACGTTTTACAAAAAAATAAGTCAGAAATATTGAGAAAAAATGAAAACTTTGATGTCACATATCTCCATAACTATTGATGTTATTTAAAATCGCACACAACTTAGTTAGTTGATACTCCTGGTTTCCCTCAACGTCTATCATTTCACATCCCAAATCATAACATCAGAAAGTCACCTACGTTTCATCTTCCTCTTTGCAAGACCAACTCTCAAAAAAAATCATTCATCTTCAGATCCACAAATTCATTTAACTTAAATTGCAACCAAATTAATATTTTTAACTCCACTATTCGGGACATTAAACGAAAATTTATTTCACAACTGTACCCTAACTAGTTCACTTAGTTTATATTCCCATATACTCCCATACTTCTTCCCTTTCTACCCCTTCTCAACAAAAGGGCATTAGTGATTATTTCGAACTTCACAGGAGAGCAAAATAGAGTACTCTCAATCTGATTTTGTCAATGTTTCTTTTATTATTAAAGGATTTCTATATTTTTTTAATCCAATACGCTTACGAATATCGTTTAATAATAAAATAAATATTGACAAAACATTATTTTTCTTTCTTGTAAAGTTCTAAATAGTCACTAACACCCTTTTGGCTTCTGCCCTCGATGTTATATTGAATCTATAAATTGTCATATTCCGCGCTATTCTGAAAATAGCAATATTGGAATGTCAAATCTTTATCCCAATCTTGACAGGTATGTATAGCCGCCAATTTTGATGTTTTAAGTTTGACATGTTTGAATGAATTCAATCAATCAGAAAGCTCTAAAACGTAAACAAACCTTAAGTTATTCATAATTACGAATAATCGGCATTCTAATTCCTTTTTTTTTCTTTCATAAAATAATTCTTAAAATAGGTAATGTAATAACATTTATATTTCCTAATATATACATTGTAAAAATCAGTATATCAAATTTCTAATCAAAAGTACGTATCACAAACTTTCTCAGTTTTTTCTTAAAAATGTTCATATTTTTTCGTCTCTAATATCCTCTGACAGACTCACATACAACTTCATCCCACTGTACATCACAGAAGTTTGCGATCTTTTTTTCTTTCTGAATGGCAATCTTATTCATTAATTTCAAACATGTCAACCATAAGACGTCAAAAAGACGTCGTCAATAACTGTCAAGATAAAAAATAGCAAATATTGCTTAGTTCATGATTTAATTGTCACACTTTGCTAATATCAATAATAATTAATCACAAGGGGAAAGTTTACAATTGGCATAATTTAATATTTTTTATCTCTTGTCACTTTTCCTAAAATAAATAAATATTTTTTTAAACGCGTTAAAACTGTCAGGAAGAATGCGGCCTGGGGTCAATTCGCTCGAGCGAGCGAGACAGAGAGCGGAACACAGAAGCCCGCAAACACTCACAAAGCAGAATGTTGACTTTCATCCGTTTGTTTCTCAAATCGCAAACATTTAGACTCGCGACGCCCCCGGCGTCTGAACCAGCCGGGCAACCAACCGACCGGCGCGAAACTTGCCGCAGAACTGGGAACTTTTCGGTTCGAAACCTCGCTAACGCCGGCCGCACACTGGATGCGTTTTCGTACGAAATCGAGTAGTATAGACGCACCGCTATAACTCGGCGAGCGAGGGAGGGCGTCCCTGTCGCTTAACAGAAGTTGCCAGGGTGTAAATTTATTACGCGATACATAATGTACACGATGTCCGGTGATCGGTGTCGTAGGCTTTAACAGAAATTTGGTCGGGCAGCACTAAAGAAACCACGCAGTAACGACGGCCGTTCTATCTGTCAGACGGTAATGTCGGTCCATTATTTGCTTTTTCAGCTTCGCAAAACTTTAATACTTCATTGGCAATTGTTCTTGCACCACCCCGGACTGTTTTGGACATAATAGTTCGGTGTTTATTGGTAATCAAGATGTCACAGCTCCCGAGCAAAGAAGAGAATGAACTGAATGACATGGCGAGGGGTTACGCAGAGGGGTGCGGGCGGGGAGGGTTTTAATTCCAAACTTGCCGCACGCCAAGTTATGTTGGGCAGGCAATACGTATACGTCCGAATACGCAAGTACATTCCTCACCTTCCAAGTAGTATTGAACATCGCACACTGTACACGATTTAGTAGTGCGTATACTCGAGTATAGGATGCGACGTCCGACACGATCCTGTTTGTTGGGAAATTTTTGCGATTTCATACGACGGATATTGAAAATTGTGTCAATTTGACACAAGACCACAAATGTTTGTGGGATCAAAGTGATTCAACTGCGTGACCATCAGCGCAGGTCGTGGCGGAGGATTCTCTATTATTTATAGATGGGACAGAGATTTCTAAAGAACTAAAAAATACCTGTAAATTAAATAATTTGGTTTCGTGAAGGTGAGGTATAATTATGTACTTCTAAGAAAAAACTTTTAAATATTTCTCCGATCTTATGAGCTCTCGTTGCACTTCGATTCTCCCCAGCATTTGTGAATCTATTAGATAGATAATCATGAAATTTGTCATTATTTAAATCTGCCATAATATGTAGAGTTTTCCAGACGATACAGATTATTCATTTGGCACAAACGTCATTGGAGAAATGCGCAAAGTAACTGATCGTGACAACGCAAGACGCAATCAATGTGCGCGCTCCAATACGTACGAAAATAGTCGTACGAATACGTACGTAATAATTCGTATCCAAAGTGCGGCCGGCCTTACTCGTAGGCTGCTACGGCGTCGTCGGCATCGTAGAACCAGATGGGTGAACGAAATATAATATACTAGAAGGGATGAATTTGATAAATTGTATCATATTATGGCTCGTAACATCGGAGAAATATTTAAAAGTTTTTTTTGTTCGAAGTACATAACTATACCTCACCTTCATTAAACCAAATTATTTAACTTACAGGTATGTTTAGTTCTTTAGAGATTCGCTTTCGCGGTGGTTGGACCAAAGTTATGGAACAAACTACCTAATAAACTGAGACAAACAGACAGCTTACCACAGTTCAAAAAACAACTTAAGACGCATTTATTTAGACAATCCTATAAAAACACCTAATTCTTCCAGGCACTCTCAACTATTATAGAATTCAAATTTAATTCCATTTCTTGCATGCCACCTAGTGAATAAGTAATAGTAAATAAGTTTTTTTCTATTATTACTATTATTATGATTATTACTATTATTATGATTATTATTATTATTATTATTATTCTCCGCCATGATCTGCGCCGATGGTAATGCAGTTGAATCACTTTGGTCCCGCATTTGTTGTCATGTATCAAATTGTCAAATTTTTCAATATCCATCGTACGAAATCGCGAAAATTTCCGAACAAATCCGGATCGTGTCGGACGTCGCATCTACACGTGCGTACACGCGCTACTAAATCGTGTACAGTGTGCGATATTCAGTACTACTTGGAAGGTGAGGAATGTACTTGCGTATTCGGACGTATACGTACTACTCAATTTCGTACGAAAACGCATCCAGTGTGCGGCCGGCCTAAGGACGAGCTCTTCCGAAATGTGAACGATTCGCCATCCTCAGGGACACCTTAGAACTTACACGGAAATTCTACAGCGACGGTTTGTATCTGGGAGGAGCTTTTTGCATTATTGAAACGCTTTTGACAGATGGCGCGGACGCGATCTTTGCGTGTCACGTCGGGGCAGGCAGATGTGAGGAGCTCGACTCCGAAGGGAATCTAGTCCATACGAGATTAGGTCAAAAATACGCGGGAATTTCGTTTTTACTAAAAATCCACAGGGAATACAGGGATAGTGCTAAAACTAAGATTATGGTCATCGAAACAAATCCTTCTAAAAATAAATATCTTCGGTATATTTGGGTGTCCTGATTTTAAAATAAAACAGAATTGACTCAGTATTAAAGAAAATATTATACTTTAAAATTTCGAAAATTGCACCATATGCGTCATTTTAAGATCCATAAAAAAGATATAACTACCAAAAACAAAATGTAAGCCATAAAGAATAAAAAATATTATGGAATAATAATTTCGAAACGTAATTTTTTTCTTCAAATGTTCTCAATTTTACTAAAAAACTTTTTTTTACAATTTGTATATTTTAAATATTTGGTTTCTTAATGGTAATATTTTTTCATTAAACATTTTTCAGAGAAACTTGTAGACCAATTGCAAAAATTTTCCAATAAAATAATAGTTTAATATGTACCCACCTTAAAAAGCACCAATTAAAAAATGAAAATCATTTTTTATTTATACAGTAGATACGTAAAAATGATTAATTAAATCTATGTTTATTAAACCTATATTTAATGACATTATACTCCCCATAATACGAGCCAATAGCTAGAGCTATGGGAGGAGTATTTACAAGCCAAATTAAAGTAAAAAAGCAGAGACCATTAAGATAGTAATTTTTATTATACAAAAACTATTTGAGACATGTGTGCAATGTTACAGGTTTGGCGGCGTAGGGAGGTAGTTTTTTATATTTTTGTAATCGATGGTACATTAAATTCTTGAAATATATATTTACAATAGGATAGTCATAAGGTTTTTTGAGAATCGTTTAAATAATTATATTTTGTTTTACGATCAATGGCCGTACGGTGGACTTATAAGCCCCTCCCCACCCAAATCACCTCCCTGTAACGTCACCCTAATTACTTCAACGTTTTGTAAAAAAATAAGTCAGGAATATTGTTACGTGGCGTGGCTCGCTCGAAAAATGAAATGGCACAACTCGTAAAATAAATCTTTTATTATCGCTTGTACATTATCTCTAACATTTTACAATCGCTCGCAACGCAATACTACTCCTATTTTTTTATTCAAACACAAAAGAACAGCTCTCTTTTGTTTTTCTACTCGGGTAAGAACCCTTCCATTTCTTCGCTATTTATTTAATCATGTTAGTTCTTATTTCAACCACTGGGCATACCGGCCCGCCGTTCTGCGCATGTGACACTTTTCTATGGAACTGTCAAATGTCAACGAACACCTCGTTACAATATGAAGAAAAAAATGAAAACTTTAATATTGCATTTCTCCATAAATATTGACATTAGGTCATTGTTTGATCTGTCGTTGCTTGAAAATTTTCGACTCATAACCAAGGCAGGAATCTACCTGATAAGTATTGTGGACTAGTTCTGTTATAGTTTAACTTTTTAATACAAAGTGACAATAATATCGAAGACAGCAACTTCCGTAAAGCTGAATAATGAGGTTTTCCTTAATTTCCCTTTATACTTCTTGTTAGGTATCATTAGTCGTTGTCACATTTGTTCCTGATATTTCAACACTTCTACGACAAAATCTTAAGTAACTATTACAATGACTGGCGAAACTGGTTGAGGTATCTGTCCGTAACTCATTTCCGTGTACTTACTGACTTCATGTTAAGGTGATCGTCAAGTTCGTAAAAGTTTTTGTAAAGATACTTCGACGCTTTGCGAAAAATAATTCAGAAATATTATCAACAGTATATGTCGAAATCCGCACGTAGTTACTACAATTCTACTCGAGGATACTGAGCGATTTAATTCGTGTCCGGTGACTTTTAGGTAAACTAATAAAACAATATTTTGGGTTTGTCCAAATTTTTCAGAAAACAGTACTGGATTTTGTCCCAGGGACATCATTAATACTGCATGAGAGGAAATTATACATTTTATGGGAAGTAAAGAAAAAACTGGTCTAAAAGGATATTTCAGGCGTATTCTAGTGTAATGCTAATAATTCGGAAAGAATCTCGTTATAATAAAAAGGATATTGGTTTAAAAAATATCAATCAAAAAAAGGTATCAATGGTAAATTAATAAAATAATATTTTGGGTTTGTAGAAATTAATAAATATTGTTTAATTAAATTTTTAATAATTGACGCTTTAATTTTTATAAATAAAAATGAAAGGAATTTTTAATTTTGTCACGATTATTTTTAATATATTAACAATTAATTAATAAAAAAATATTTAGAAAAAAATGATATCCATTTTAAGCTGTACAGACTACTTTTATGTTTGCAAAATTTTATGGATTTTTTTATGGATATTTATTTTATACGTCTAGAAATAAAAGAGTTTTTGACTTTTTGTCCGAAACAGGCCTCTTTTTTCCATAGTGCATTGGTGACGATTCACCGAGTGCCACCTTTGTGACAACCACCTAGTATCACATTTGTGATTGGTATATGAGTCACCTTCGTCACTGGTATTTGGTAACACTTCGTGACCGGTATTTGGTACACCTTCTTAGTGACAGGTATTTGGGTCACCTTAGTGAATGGTATTTGGTAACACTTCATGACCGCTATTTGGTACACCTTAGTGACAGGTATTTGGGTCACCTTAGTGAATGGTATTTGGTACACCTTAGTGACGGGTATTTGGGTCACCTAAGTGACCGGTATTTGGTACACATTAATGACTGGTACGTGGGTCACTTTAATAACTGGTATTTGAGTCACCTAATTGATTGGTATTCATGATCATTGAAAGTGACCCACCACATACCCTGGGCTGTTTTATGCGCCGAAGCGTCCATATCAGCCCAACACATTCGCCGCCTGGTTGGCATTATTTTATGCTAAAGCGCCCTCTCCCCGGCCTTGCGTCCCAGCATAACAAGAACCAAGACCAGGCGAGTCGGTCGCGCAAAACCTTCAATGTCCCATGCTAAAAGTCTTTATTTTTAAAAGAGGTTTTACAAAATTACAATAAAAGAACATCTATAATCTAAAAAATACAACATAAGAACACCCGAGGAGACCTCGCACGGGACAAAAATAAATCAACACCCCTCCTTGGAGGGAAAGGGACAAAACAAAAATAAAAACATGTAGCACTTGTGCCAGAAAAGGTAAAACCACCGGTAGGACACCGATCAGGAGAGACAACGTAAAATTGACAAAATATGATACAAAACAGAAAGATAACATGGTTGTGCAAATAAAATGGAAAATAACGATAGAAAACACAATGAAATTAACAAGAATGTAAAGAGAAAATAGAAGTATTAAAAAGAAAAAGTGAAATTGCAAGATTATTAAAAGAAAACAAAGAAAGACCAATGTAGGGCAGCATGGTCAAGGGTACATCAGGACCACTGAGCAGGACCCCTCAGGATTTCCCAACGGGTCACCCAAATTCCCACGAACACTTTAAAAAGTCTGAAGTTATCCTCACAACTCACAAGGTCGGCATTTGTAAGACGCCGACCTGTTCCATTCTGTTGTATTCATGATCAGTGGTATGTGCGACCTGTGAAGTATCTTCGGTCCTGACATGTTTAAACAAAAGTGTCGCCCTTGAGGTGAGTATTCGCGAAAACGGCGCTATATAAATTATCCAATTATTATTATTATTGGTAACATTTTAATTTAGTCATTTTCGTGTGAAAATGTCGGTTCAATGATTACAAAAAATTTGACGTTTTAGTTTTGGAAAATAAGGTAGATATCTAATATTTTCACACACAGGAGTTAAAGAAACTAGCTTTATTATATCTTCCACGTATAATATATCTTAATTGATAAAAGTTTAAAGTTTGTTTCGGTGTTTCGCACGTATTTGATCACGTGACCCTGGTGGTGGTGGCACACGTGTGTCGCAGTGGCGATAAGCAATTTAAATCCAGCTGTTAATGTCTTCGCGACGCCGTTAGAGCGCCGGCAGGGATACATGTTTCATTTTACTTTTCTGGGGAGGCCTTACTGCCCGTGGTGGTTCAGAGTTTAAGCTGTCACTCCCTTAGGCCCGGTTGTTTCAAGTTCGATCAAAGTAAGCGGTCGATCAAAGCATAGATTTTTACGAAAACGGATCGTCTGATTGGTGGAGAACGTAAAAATCTATGCTTTAAAAGAACGCTTACTTTAATCCAACTTGAAACAACCGGCCCTTACTCGGATGGCCACGTAAAGGATCCTTGGAGATTGTGGAATACGCGCGCGCTTTTCCGCGAGGATTCCACAGAAAAACCAGTACTGCTGTAAGTGCCCTGGCTTGAGATAATAATGTACCAAACACGAATAAATGAACATCTTGAAGATATCAAAAATTTGAACATTAATTCGAAGATGGCAGACCATGTGAGTTTAGAAGGACATCACTTCGCCTTTGATAACGTGGAGGTGTTACATGTATGCAAAAAAGGAAAAAAAATAGACATTTTAGAAAATATATAAATTATCTAAATAATGATAATGCACTCAACATACTCCGCCCATTACACCCCTCCTATCCATACTAGCTCCGCCCAGGGAGCACTTTCACTTTCCGCCTGCCCCTCCCCCTCCCCCGCTCCCTCCCGCCCCGCCCCACGTAGAAGATAAAATGTCTTCCGATCTGAAGAGTAAGTATATGACTGAAGATGATGTAGTAAGCACCGAAAACGTTTTAATTTTTTAATTAAACTGTAATTAAACACGTCAAAGGCTTAACTAGCAATGTTGAGTCGAATTTTGCAAAACATTTAATAGAACATAACCATTCGTTTAATATTAATACAGAATTAAAAAATTTACATATTGGTTGTAAAATCCTAATGATCTAGAAATACTCGAAATTAGGAAAAGTGTTAATATTAATTCAAATATAATAAATAACCAGACAAACCCACTACTGAATATTTTTCCCCTTAAGATTCCATCCCCTTCAGATGAACCTCCCCCATAACACACTTACATGGTTTAACTTCTTCAATTTTAGTACACAAACAATCCTAAAGAAGGGGACATTGTTCTTGGAGCATGTAGATTGTATATCTAATAAAATGATGAAAAAAAAGTGTTTTATTTTAAGTAAACAACGTTGTGTTTTATTCATACATTGAACTTCCACCAAGTTAATTATGAAAATTTCGAGATATTATTCTCTCTCTCTATTATATACGGGCGTGTGCGTGTGTGTGAGTGCGTGCGAGTATCGAGATTCGAGTAGATGAGCATCGTGCGCAACAGGTTGCGTGACCTCAATACTGAACGCGTGGAAATATTATTAAAACTTATTTATTACTTTTTTTAAATCATACCTGAGTTACATTGTCTCATTATTTCAATTTTGCAATGAAGATTCGAGAAATGGAAACTGCAACAAGTGTGTGTAATACTAACTTAGAAAAGTAAGTTAATAAAATAATATATTTTGATATAAGTATTTTTTACTGATTGAATTACATTCGGAATTTAAGAAAAGGCGTCAGGAACGAAGGGGTCTCCCGACCACATACGTATGTATGTGGTCGGGAGACCCCTTTTGCATCAATCAATTATTGAATTATATCGTAATTCAATTATTTTAAAATTGATTATTAAATATTCAAAATAAAGTGAAGACAAAAATATATATCTTGGTCATGTAAGAATGCTAATGAGATGAACGTTTTATTTTATAAAATAGTTTTAACAGACGATGCATTATTTTAAGTTAGATTATCCACCTTATTTCCTTTAATACCGTCTAATCTCATTTGCACCAAAACCCACCCATTGCAATGAGGCAGTATTATCTCTAATGACGCGTGTACTTCGGTGAGACTTCTATCTTTAATCTCACGAGAATTAGCAGTTAAGATAGATATCGTCACGGAATGTCACTGCACTGTCCAAATCCCTTTTAATGTCACTTTGGAAGAGCACTATGGAAGCCTCTAGCACAGTCCAACACACACCCTTATTATCTAAAAAATTCGGGAAACCTTTAAAACACCTGGAACAACCTAGAAGCGACGGTAATCTTCTAAATACCAGAAAGGAAAAGAATCATCTAGGAGGTTCCAAACCAATGTGATTTGGGTATAAATAAACGCCGCAGGAATCTTGTTTTGACGGATCGCGCTTAGTCGTGAAATGCGAAGCGATGGATATCGAGCAAAATAATCGGGCGAGTACTTACCTCAGCGTCGAAATAAATAAGTGCGATAAATACTACGTGCGAGAATTGAATGTTCTACAAGAGAAAAATAGAGTGTTATCCTGCGATAATAAGGTGTTCATATACGAATCGTCATCCTTGTACCACAGAGAGAGAGCGAAGAGGTTTTAGAGAGAAGTGAAGCGAGGATGACCGCTTTAGCATTAAAATAATGCCAAATTGGGTGGCGTAAATGCAGGACCGATATGGGAGCTATTGCTCATAAAACTAGTTAACTAGTATGTAAAATGTAGGAAAAAGCTCAGAGAATGTATTAAAAATTTGAGTAGCTTATTTGTCTTGTGGTTAGGTCGCCTCGTAATCAAAAGGTCGCGGTTGCGAACCTCACTTCAAACCAGTTAGTCCTATTTTCATAGCACAATCATTTAGCTTTGTTTGAAAATATTAAAAATAAAGATGTGGCACGTATTTCGTGTTCGCATCTCTATTTAAAAAAAAATCTAATCTAAAAAAAATGGTAGGTTTTGATACTCTTGATTCTAGATACTCAACAACTCAAATTTCCTTCAAAGTAGGTAGTCCCCCTTCTTCCGCTATTGCTGGAAACACTGGAGCGCATCTTTTGTATCTTTTCTTAATTCAAATCGAGTCTTTTCCGCGGCATTTTTAACTTGGGGAGTAGCCAAAAATTACACGAAACCATGTCGGGAGAGTAAAATGGAATAATTGTGAATACTGGGAACTCATGGTATGAGGGCATGTTGCAAGGCAGGGTGTCAAAAGTTGGAGTCCAAAGTTCTGAAATAGAGATCTTAGGAGAATAAAGTCGTTGGAAGGCCTTAAATGATATGGGCTGACAATATACTCGCTATGAGGGGAAGAAAAGGCTACGAGAAGCTAACAACAAACAATGAAAGAAGGATATGGAAGAGGCCTATATCCAGCAGTGGAGAGATGACGGTTGAATAAGAAAAAGACGAAAATGCCTACCGAAGAAGCGGTCGGCGAGGATGCCATAGTCGCTTTAAAATTCACTTTGGTAGAAATTCTAGTTTTAGCTTTTTGTTACGTACCGGCTGAGAGCATAGTCTCTTCAAGTAAACGACAGATTTGGAACATAATATGTAGAACTTTAAAAAATTTGATAATGTGTGGATGTTCCTAGGATGGAATTAGTGAACTTTGCATTGTGTAGAGTGGACACTTAAGCCAGCTCATACAGGTCGAAAGCTCTGGGCTAATCTATAAAAAGACTTGAATACGTGTTACTCATATACATTTCGTCTCTGTGAGACTTTTATAATCCATCAATTAATTAATCATACCCCTGGGGACAAAATCCTGTAACTGCTTTCTCAGAAGACACCTACATATAAAAACTTGTTAAGGTACTAATGCACATGCTCAATAATGGCACGTGCCAGCTTCTTGGGCTATCGATATATTTAGTAGCATGTGTGTACGCACATTGAGCGTGCTCATTACTAGCACCCTCAAAAATCAACCGCCGGTTGATTTATAAGCATGCTCATTGCATGATTAGCATGCTAATATCATTCGCGGCCAGTATCGATTATCGATGCGATCTTCTCAGTCCGCGACAGATTAAACAAATATGGCGCGTCGGAGAGATGATAAAACATTACTTTTCGTGACTTATTACAGGAATCACGTATGTCTATGGAATACTCGGTCACCGCTGTGTAAAAATAATATAGCAAGAAATAATGTTATTGAAACTTTATTAAAAGAAATGAATGATTCATATATTACAATAAAAATTATAAATACTAAAATTAAAAATATGCGGATGGAAACTCGGAAACCGTTTTGATTTATTGGTTCACTCGAATTTCATATTTCAGTTTGCAAAGTTTCCATTTTGAACAAGAAAGTCTCTATTTTATGACAAGAGCATGCCAGTAATAAGCGTGTGTGTCTGATTCTGATAAGCACGCTTATAATGAGCAACTGTGTACAATTATTGTTAGATCATGCTATTTTTGAGTATGCTACCGAGTTGAATTACTATTTTGTAGGCTTCAAAGGTATCTTAACGCCATCCCCTGGGTGGGCCACGCCCCCACGCACAGCCTGGCCGGGGTGAGTCGTGCAACTTCCAAGTTATTAAACAAATATGATAATACTTCCGACTAATTTAAACGACCACCCCAATCGTGCTCAAAAGTTGATTAAAATTTCTCATTATTCCCTGGTGAAACTTACCCGCGTACTTAGTTCACAAGTATTGGGCTGATGCGTAAGTTCGTGCCGTTCTCGTTAACCTTCGGCTGCCGGTAGATGGAAAATAGTGACCCCAGTCAAATTTGCGTTTTGATGAAGTGTAATGATTTGAAAATGTCGTGTTATATTTAACTGTAAATGGATACGGATATTTTATACGAACCGTATGTTTTTCCGAGAGACAATTCTCGACGTTTCGTTGAAATCGTATTCAACATCATCGGGAGAACGCCTACCCGCGAAGGTATAGGGCGGTCTGATAAATGTTTCCGTGTCCGGGGGCGTAAATTATATGCACTTTGTTTGTATGCAATTTGTTGTGGAATGTATATGTATTAATTACGTCGGTGGACTTTTCTGCGACGTCTCTCAAAGATTGAATTAAGGTCGTAAGAACAGGGCTTCAAATACTTGATAGTTTGTAACTGTCATCTCTATTGAAATTGGGATGTTTGTATATTTCAATGGACTCCCTCACTTATCTGAGTATAAGGTGCGGTTCTGTTGATAAGATTTTTGTCTTGTCAAATCTGATGAAGTGACAGAGATTCCCTTTGGACGCATGTTCGCAGATTGCCGATATATTGGAGTTGTTGTTTTTAATTGCTCCAATATTTTCCTTCAAATGTTTAGTAATATTGGTTTGGTTTGTCCTATGTATACGAAACGTCGAGAATTGTCTCTCGGAAAAACATACGGTTCGTATAAAATAATCGTAACCATTTACAGTTAAATATGTCGACCTTAACTCTAAAATGTTGTGTAATTTTTAAAAATATTACATTTTAATTA
Source organism: Agrypnia vestita (assembly GCA_016648135.1). Lineage (NCBI taxonomy): Eukaryota > Metazoa > Arthropoda > Insecta > Trichoptera > Phryganeidae > Agrypnia > Agrypnia vestita. The sequence continues at coordinate 85,949 of JADDOH010008208.1, forward strand.
AATTTGTCGTCATTTTATAAGAAATCGTCGTATTTTGAAGAAGATATGCAAGAAGAATGAAGTAACCGAATCGTCAGAGTATCCCCGGTTGTCTATGAAAAAAATATATTAGCATTATCTAGCAAGCAAGAGTCGTCTTCAACAAAAAATCTAAGTTCTTTAAAACATTGATAAAAAGGTTAGGAAGAATTTTGATAAAACTCTTATCTGGAGTGTGCTGTTGTATGGCAGCAAAACATGGACCATCGGCCAAAGCATGTCCGGGAGGCTAGCGGCCTTCGAGATGTGGTGCTAAGGCGCATGGCTCCCTTCGCTTTGTTATCGACTGTCAACCGCGTTCAAACAACATCGTATTTATATTGGCTAAAACTGTTATCCAGACGTTTCCAGTGTTTTCTAGCAAGTTCTCGTAAATCCAGATGTTCCTGGAAAGTTACAGACGTCCCTCGAAAGTTGGAGGTGATTCCAGATCCTTCGGTAGTATTGTGCCAACTTCAAACAGCTGTCACTTGACAGAAGTGCGTGACTCTTTTTTTTAGCCTCATTACAATATTTTTAATTGCATTTCTTTTAAAATGCGAACAAGGATCTACTAAATCTGTCATCGTTTTATAAGAAATCCTAGTATTTTGACGTCCCAGCGTCCGACCGACGGAAGCTGTGCAAGCAGAATGACGTAAACGTATCGTTTAGAATATTCTCAATTTTCTATGTAAACATAAAACATATATTTTTTCTACATTATCATTTATTTTCTTTTGGGTCTTGTATTGTTTGGGATACTTTTTAAATTAATTTATTTTTGGTTTATGTCTTCCCCCATTCCGGAACAAGAGTGTTATATTATAACAAAATAATAACAATTCACGAGGTGTGTTCAAAAACTTTCAAACCTTTGGTCGGCAGATTCTTAAACACGATGCTTACTCTATTCTCCTTCAAAGTAGTTCCCTTGGTAATACACACACTTCTCCCAGCGGTCCCGCCATTGTTGGAATTGGAACACTTTTGGAATTGTGTTCAACTGGGCCGTCGCGTTCCGCGTAATGTCTTCATCCGATTCAAATCGGGTCCCTTTCGGCGGCATTTTGAGCTTTGAGGAATAGCTAAAAATCACAAGGAGCCAAGTTGGGAGAGCAGGGAGTATGACAAACCAGGGTAATGTTTGAAATTTTTCTGAGTGTGATGCGACTATCCTGTGTGACCAAATTCCACACTTGGTCAATCTTCAGCTTATCGAGGACCTATCGCTTTTCACTGTTCACTGAAGTGCATCCATCTTCAAAGCGGTTGTACCACTTTGTACCACTCTCTATCAGTGAAATACTCGCAATATTGTCCCCAAACTCCTTGTGTATCTTGCGAGTGGTTTCCCCAAGCTTCTTCACTCAGTATGGAAAAAATAAAAGTTATTTAATCGTATTCTATTACTGATATAATATGAGCTTTGGGATTAAATTTAGGAATTTTTATATTATTCTCATATCTACTCGAGTAACATGTTTGTAAATTATACTTAAGTCTTCTTTTCTTTGAATATTTGTGATATCGAATATTTCTTATCTATACCTATAAAACTCAATGTCTGTCGGTCTGTCTGTCTGTCTGTTCTCTATACAAATCCACAACGTTTGTCCGATTCGATTCAAATTTTGCATACTTATGCTTTGGGACACGGCGGGTAACATAGGCAACATTGTCCCCTATTCTCTTACCCCTTCCCCTCCCCACGATATGTTTCCGATGCAAATCTGTACCGTTAGACCGATCGGACTCAAAATTTGAAAACTTATTCTTCAGGACTCGGCGAGTAACATATGCGACATATCCTCTCTATTATTTTAACCCTTCCCCGCTCCTGATATATTTTTGATGCAAATGTATACCGTTCGAATCAAACCTATGTTTACCCTCACAAATTTATCTTAAACTTAATTCTTAACCCGTGCAACGCCGGGTATTAACAGCTAGTAAATCATATGAATAAAAATCAATATCAATATATATACATATAAAAAGAAACCCGTGTTTTCCTACCCGCCAAGTTTTCTCCACAGCCAGCCACAACCACCCACCTGTGGTTATGGTGGTGGATTGCCCTTGGGGTCACATCAAAAATATGCGAGTTTGGTGGGGGTGGCTGTGCGTGGGTGGGAGTGGCTGACGAAAATGTGCTTTCTAGCACATTGTTTTGTTATGAGAAGGCCGCAAATCCTTCATATTGTCTCAAAATAGGCGCGCCGACTGTGTCGGTGAGTCTAGAAGGTTCCGAAAAAACCTGCTCTAGAAAGTTCTGAAAGGAGAAGGTTCTAGAAAATTCCCAAAAGTTCTATATAAGGTTCTAAACTGAGTGGCGGAATGTGTCGGTGTGTCTAGAAGTTTCCTGTACATTCGATAAATTTCTGGAAAGTTCTGGAAGGGAGATGTTCTAGAAGGTTCGCGAAAGTGCCACGACGATCCAAACAGTGTACTAAAAATCTGCGCGTGCGAATAAATAAAATTAAATAAACTTTTCATTCGAATTCGAAATAATTTGATTTGTCTGCGTCCGAAAAAATTGTATCGCAATTTCTCCCGCCGAGGGGTAATTCGCAGATTTCTGTTTTACCGACTGCGGACACGATCCCTGTTTTACGACGCCGTGTATCGGGAGCGTCCTGGCGCAGGCACCCCGGACGAATTTTTTTCGATAAAAGGCAAATATTTACTGCTGATGGCGGCTTTTTTACCGCGTTAAATATAATTCCGCGCGAAAAAATCGGAAGCGATAAATAACGGAAACACAAAAATGGTATTTTCTCGTAACGTGCTTTGTGCTAATGGGCCGCGCGGGCGGAGCCAGACTCTGCGTATTCAATTTCGGAGATTTACTTGAGATCAATTTCATTTCTTTGTATATACAATGACATTTTGATCAGCTGATACTTGCTTATATCTCAAGATCAAAATGCACGCAAGACGCCTCCGTATTGATAATTTTTCGGAATCTGCTAGCCATGTTTTAGAAATAAGTTCAACAAAATGTAAAGTAGTTTACCTGCTCTATAATTTTTCGTATTTTCGTATGATGTTTGGCCTTCCCAGATATTGCAGCGCTTCCGGTATGTTCACTGAGGGGCGTGTTCCCAACTTTGCAGCCCTCATAAGATCCAGGGTGGCAGGGATGAGGGAAAGGATATACAGCTCTGGAAATATCCTTATCCTGGAAGCCCGTCTTACTCCAGCATCCAGCATCGACGCACACTGGAGAAAGATACTGGCCCCGCATAATTGACTTGCCATCGCTCGCTAAAGCCGATATTTTACCGTATATTTCTTTTGATTACTTTTAATACTTCTCTTCTATTTTATATGTTCTTCTTCTATTTTACTATTTCTCTTTTGTTTTTATATAATATTTTTAATGTGTTTATTTTCTTTTATATGGAATGTGTGGGATTGCACGAACCTCCCCACATTCTGGAATAAAGCTATATTTATTTATTTATTTATTTATTTATAATTGAATGGTTGCAGTAAAATAGGCACTAAGTAAAAAAATTTCATTTTCCAAACTAAGTATGCAGCTTGGTTCAATATGACATCGCCACTAACCCCAGTAATGCATACCACGGCGTATTATTTTAAAAACGGCACTTAGCCCATGGTTCGCTAACTTCAGATTGTATTAAAATGGCTGACCAAGCAGGGTGCGCGTCGCGTGAGCTCCCCACACAAACAGCGAGGAAAAGGTGTTATAAAGAGTATAAAGCCATGTATTCACTAGGGGACAAATTGTCCCTCAACAGCATGCGCGGCACAGAGTCTACGTGACGTTGCAACGTCGTGCACTGTTCCACAGAATAAAGATGCACTGTTCCACGACATAGCGCGGCATTTCTACGTGCCGTGGCAACGTTGCCATGCGCACGGTACCCGAGCGTACTCACTGCAACATTCCGCGGAGCGTCAGTACCACGTGGTATGTTTACAAGTGAATACGCATGCGCTGTATCTGTCAAGATGACAATGCGGGGAAACGAAATCGTTCTCGAACTCATCGAGCTGTATCGATCGAAGATCGCATAGAATGCCCGTCCTTCTTTCTCTTTGCAGTTAATAATTTCGCATTCTCCTCTTTTTTCTCCTCTTACTTTTCGATAAACTCATTAACATAAACAGATACGCGGCTATCATCATAACCTCATAGGGCGATATATTTCCGTGACGTCTGGAAAACAATAATTACTTACAAAAAGGACCTTGTTTTTAATAATATTCAATTTACTCCAGTAAAACCTCGTTAATTTGAAATTGCGACCCAAAAAAACAATTGCGCGGAACCCCATTTTCGCCAAATGTGATACCGCAGCTGTCATCCATAACCTCATCGGATGACATTTCCGCGACAAGATATGCGAGTCCCGGTGTGTACACGTCAATTGACCGCGTCATTGTCCCCGAAACATGAGCGTAGATGTTGATGCGACATGTCGAGCGGAATGTTTCGCGATTTGTCCCTTAGTGAATACATGGCTTAATACAAATAAAAGAAGAAAACACAAGGCCTGGAATATACATCAATAACTCCGAATATCATTCCAGCAAAAAATCCATCAGTAAATGAGGTATGATTTATTTTTTGTTTTGAAATTAACATTCATCCCGGTATTTTGTTATGGACAAGGGATACTGTTTGAATATGCTTACCTAATGATAAACTACAGAGGGCTGGGTACTTGGGAGTTTTTTGAAATTCATATTTCGCAACTTAATTACAGGAAACACAGAAAACTTTTTCTTCTAGTTTTTATGTAGAAAAGACAGGTAGGATGTATAGTATAGATTTTTCAAAAAAAATCTCATAAAAACTTATATATGACATTTTTAATTACTATATCTTACTTTCCTCAGCTTGTCGGTCATGGTACCATTCAATTGTTTCTCACTTACTTACTTACTTATCGGCACTTTCCTCGTGGGGGTAGGCGGAGAGGATAGAGTGCCACACTCTTCTGTCCCGACACACAACTCTCGCCTCATCCACATTCATACATCTTCGCATGCAAGCTCGAGGGTTTTTGAGGCTACTAACGGGACCATCTTCCGGTATCTGGATAATCTGGTCATGCCGCGTCTTTCTGGCGCCGTCAATACTTGCGTAATACATCTTTCTTACCATTCTTTCCTCCCCTTTTTTAATTCTATTAATTATGCATAGATCAGCTTTACATTCATTCCTAATATCTTCATTCTTTACCCAATCATAAATAGATTTGGCACACAAATGTCTAACGGAGCTCATCTCCGATGCATTCAGTCTACTTTCGTTCCTCTTCTTCACTTTAGGCTTCACTTCCATACAAAGGTCAGCTGTCAGTCAAATATTTTCATATTCTTTGAGTTTGTAATACAAGAATTTTTATATGTATTCTAATATAAACAGAATTAAATATCCCAACAAGAATAATTTCGTTGTATATCTCCTGCTGTCTGTCGGTAACTTCCTGTAACGTCTGTAATTTTTTTTTCTTCGATTTGTTTTTTGAGAACGACAAAAGATTCACAAAAATTTATCCACGAACATTGATCCCGACAACAAAAGGCCTACTGAAATTTTGTCCACGGATATTTGGTCCAACGACAAAAGATCCACGGGAATTTGGTCCAAATACAACATTTTCGCTACAAAATCTTTTTATCATTAATTTTTTTATATTTGTATTATTTGTATTTTAAGTAGGTATTTGATTTCCACTTTGTCATTATTATTTTAATATGTTATTATTTTTTTCTTTAAACTATCCATTATATAAATGTACACTTTACATATTTGTTTGTAAAAGCCCTGTAGAGCATTAATAAATAAATAAATAAAAAATTTAAAAAATTACACATCACTGGCAGTATGCAATTCAAATGCCTCTACATTGATTATTAATTCAATCAGTTTTGCCGTCGGATAATGACCCTAGTGACACAGGTTTTACGTGCATCCCAGATCTAATATCCCGCTACAATGCGTTGTACATTTTTAAAGGGTCCCATCTCGAACTTATCCGTTATACTCGTGTAGCCGCTCTACGGGGTGGTCCCTAAACATCTTCTCCATTTGTTCGCTCACTACGGATAATTGTGACCCCCGTGTTATATAACCTGTTGAAAACTCCATATTTCTATACAGTTTTTCTGATACCCGTATAGCTGCCAAACCAATTTTTCAAACTTCAATACTTAGTTTCAATACTTACTTCAAAACTTAGAGACGATCGAGATATATTATAGACTAGCTGTTAAGGATTAAGTTTAAAATATTTTTTGTGGGGGGAAACAAAGGTTCGATTCGAACGTTATAGTTTCCAGCGAAAATATATCAGGAGTAGGGGAAGGGGTAACATAATAGGGGGTAAATGTCGCCTATGTTACCCGCCGAGTTCTAAAGGATAAGTTTCGAAATTTTGAGTCCGATCGGTCGAACGGTAGAGATTTGCATAGAAAATATATCATGGGGTGGGCAGGGGTAAGAATAAGGGAGAAATATCACCTATGTTACCCGCCGGGTCCTAAAGCATAAGTATGCAAGATTTGAATCGAATCGGACAAACGGTGTAGATTTGTATAGAGAACAGACAGACATTGAATTTTATAAGTATAGATGTCTCCTAGAGACGAAGCTATATTTTTATATAGAAATGTAGGTATGGGAGTCTTTTTGGTGTTCGCAGGGCTTAAGACCTATAGTACGGCTGGCTCGAGTGATTACTGTACACAATGTAACGTTCACGAATTCTACCCATGATAGACTACGACATTTATAATTTTTTTGGTATATATGTTTAACTTGCACAACTTGTTTCGTATGTGAGTTGTATTTTTACTACCGCCACCTGCAGTCGAAAACTTTATCATTCCCATAATCCAATACAGATGTCACTATTAATAATAAGATATCATTATTTTGATTGGAGTTTTTAAAGCAAAATATCCTTTATATGTGTACATGAGATTACCTTAAAAATTTTTAAGACCAGTTTTTATATATTCAGAATATTTTGAGCATATCTAAATTTTTCAATAACACAATACTGGATATTACCTCCAGAGATACATCATCTTTTCTGCAGCTTTCGGGAGCTTTCGGTACTAAAAATACAAATCACATACGAAACGAGTTGCGCAAGTTAAACGTATATACAACTTCCAAAAAATTGTCACGTGTGGTAATCTAACACGGGCGGGATTGATGAACGTTATATTATGTAAAATGATCACTCAAGCCAGACATACGATAGGTCGTTGGCCCTATGAACAATCATTATAACCCTTTGAACAACAATTGTAATTGTAATTTGTGAAATGTAGTAATATAGATTCTAAACAAGGTGTGACAGATGAACCACCCTACGGGCGCCACATCATTGAAGGCAAATTGTAACCAACTGAGATTCTGCAATGATTAAATATGCAACCCTCTGTCCGCCACAGCCTTAAACCACCCCCAGCCCAGCGGTGGAGAACCGGCAGGGGTCGAACTGTCACAAGTTCGAAAACACCTGACACAAGGCTAAAAAGAATCACTCATATCTAGTGACAGATTCCAGAATGGCCTAGCGTAATCTACGGCTTTCGGGAAGCTTCGAGAAACAAAGCCCGGAAGCCGCGAGAAAGTTCTCGTAAATACTGGAAACGTCCGGAGGTTTCGATATCACCATTAGCCAATATAAATACGACCGCACACGGGAGTAACGGGTTGTTGTTTTAGGGCGCGTTTGACGGCGATACCAAAGCGAAGGCCTGGGTGGCCAAGCGAGCGGTTATTTAACAGCGAGCACTCTGGAAAGTTCTTACGTAGTGAAATAAACCGAAGCGAATAATACGTGCGGAAATTGGATGGATTGTTTTAGTGAATAGTGAATAAAGTGTTAAAGCGATTATAAAGTGTCTATTTACGAGTGATAAATTTACGAAATAGTTTAATTCAAATAATAGCGTTAAATCAAATGGTAATTAATCAGTAATTATTAAATCCTGTATTAAATTCCAGCATTTTCATGAATTCCTCCCGCGGCCACGACACGTGACAATATTATTTATAGCACACAATGAAACAACGGATATATATATGAACCTTCGATTCTCTACGTTTCACAGCCTCAGATGGAGGGTGTCCTATCGCCGCAGGGTCAAATATTCTCCGATCCGAGACGAGATCTATAAGAGACGGGAGCGAAGCAAGGCTTTTTCCAGTCACTCTCGCGATTTCGGCTTACCAGCACTCTTTGTTGTCTAGTCCACAGATAATCCGATTACTGATCCCAGGAACGACTCTCTGCTGTGTATGTCACCGCACGTGGACACTGTCAATTTATCATCTGGGGAGATAAGCCGAAACCGGATCGGCTAAGTGGGGTTGCCACACTTGTTTGGCGTGTATGCTTTTTATTTTTTAGGAATTCAATAGTACAATTTATTATAATGATACAATATATCGAGTAAGTTGGTCAACCAATTATAATATCAACGGCATAATACAAAATATTAAAGTTAAAGCAAAACAGAAAAAAACAATAACAAATAAAAACCAAATAGAAAGTGTAATTAATAAAACATTGTAATCAAAGTGGTATAAGAAAAGAAAAGAAAATTTATGGACGAGATAAACCATAGCACGTAGAGATATAAGTAGAAGGAATGTAAGTTTTTTTTTAAATACTAGCAAAAACAATAAAAATTCAGAGTAATCCAGATAGGACAAGAGCAAAACATTAAGGAAATAAAATAGAGAAATAGGAGTGGGAGTGAGAAGAAGTGGAGTGAGGTGGGTGGGAATGTGATTGAGCCGAATATGTGTGTATGTGGTGAGGATGGGGGCTATGTGCAAAGGGTTATGAGAGTTAGGCTTAGACTGGGGTGCGCATGTGTTGATGGTCGGTCAGAGTGATACCGGTGAAGACATAGAAGCAAATATATCGATGTCGTTGAAGTGGTCATTGTATGCCGTAATGCCTTGATAATATTATATTTACCGATGTTGACGTCATGGCGTGGTTCGAAGCCGCAGGTCCGCCGCCCCTGCCCTGCGCCACCCCGGCGCTGAGCGCAACCCTTAATCTGAGACGTCAATAACTTATTCACCCTTTTCATAATTCAGCGCTCATTTCTTTCCTATAACCCAGCCGCTATTTCCTGTCCCGCTGGGATACTTGTACATGATCCTTGTGGCGTCTCGAGACATTACATGAAATGGTGTGCAGCTTTATACTACAGTAAATTCAACATTTTTAGTTTATTAACTGACTACTAATATATATATTTTTAGTGTATATTATAGATATCTCACAGAGACGAAACTGTATTAATTATGGGAAAGTAGGTATAGAAGTCATTTGGGTGTACACAGGACTTATGACCTGTCTTTTTATGGTTGGCTTAAGTGATCACTTTACACAATTGTAACATTCGCCATTTCCACCCATGATAGAATATACCATGCTTATTCATTTTTTGGAAGTTGTATATATGTTCAAATTGCGTGGAAAGCTTTCATATATGAGTTGTAAGCGCCTTTTCCATGCGGCCTGTACAAAGCCATTTTCATTCCCCTAAATCCCTACAGATGTCGCTAATGAGAAAATCTACATTGATTTTTTTACGGAATTTTGAGAGCAATATACTTTATTGTGTGTAATGAAATTCATCCGAATACTTGCATTACACTAGGATACGCCAGGAAATATTATTTCCAATTTTTGTTAAATTCCTTTTTACCAGTATTTACAATTCAGAATATTTTGAGTTTGTTCAAATCTTTCAGAACAGTGCTGGATTTATATATTATGGATTTATATATTTATATATATATTTATATATTTTTACTAATATATGTTTTTTTTAGAGACGGAGAGCTTTAATTTGAAATAAAACAGAGAGAAATATTTTAAATATCCATGAAATTGGTTTTATTTCACAGATAATTATATGGTATTAATATTAGGTCCTTACATATGAAATTGACGTTTTTCCGTACTGGCAAATTTGATCTCAAATATCTTCTCATTGGTTAGGAATTCCAAATCCAAATTTATACAGCTATTTACTCATGTATTTGTGTTTTGAAAATTATAATTCATTTGTTTTTTCCTCAATTGTTTTTTTCTTTGCATCACTCAGTTTATAAAATGAAAATCTTGAAATATCGCGTTATTTACGAGTACGAGTTCCACCGTGGCACCAGTGCTGCAGAAACGGCTCGAAGGATTAATGATGTGTATGGCGACGGTGCCGCAAAAGAAAACACAGGGCGTTTTTGGTTCCAACGTTTTCGTTCTGGAAATTTCGACCTGCAGAACAAGCCCCGTGGACGGCCGGAGACCAAAGTTGATAATGAAGAATTGAAGGCTATTGTGGAAGCGGATCCATCGCAAACCACATCCGAGTTAGCTGCAGGCTGCGGTGTTAGTGATAAAACTGTTTTAATCCACTTGAAGCAAATTGGTAAGGTGAAAAAGCTTGAAAGGTGGGTACCTCACGAATTGAGTGAAGCAAATCAACAAACGCGCGTTGACTGCTGCGTTGCATTACTCAACCGGCACAATAATAAAGGGATTTTAAATCGAATCATTACCTGTGATGAAAAATGGATCCTGTACGATAATCGAAAGCGCTCATCGCAATGGCTGAACCCTGCCGAACCAGCCAAACCATACCCCAAGCGAAAATTGACTCCAAAAAAGTTACTTGTGAGCGTTTGGTGGACTAGTGCTGGTGTCGTTCACTACAGCTTTCTTAAATCTGGCCAAACGATTACGGCAGATGTCTATTGTCAGCAACTGTAAACCATGATGGAAAAGCTAGCTGCTAAACAACCGAGGCTGGTTAATCGCTCTAGGCCACTGCTGCTTCATGATAACGCTAGACTACACACTGCACAACAGACGGCTACCAAATTAGAGGAGCTTCAATTGGAATGTCTAAGACATCCACCGTACTCTCCGGACCTTGCCCCAACAGATTACCATTTTTTTCGAAATTTGGATAACTTCTTGCAAAGGAAAAAATTCAACTCCGATGGGGCAGTCAAAACCGCCTTCAAAGATTTTATTGATTCCCGTCCGAATGGTTTTTATAGTAAAGGGATCGATGAACTACCTATGAGATAGCAAAAGTGCATAGATAGCAATGGTACATACTTTGATTAAATAAATATATTATAATAAAAAAAATCGGCTTTATGTTCCTCCCATACTAAACGTCAATTTCATATGTAAGGACCTAATATATAAATATAATTTCGGGCTTGTAGCCGTCGTAAAGGTTTGATTTTTGCACACCCTTTGCAGTAAATCAGGCTGTATTTCGGCAGTAATGTTTGCAATTTATTCTGGTTTAACGGCATATATATGTGCTTTTACATATCCCTAGAGAAAATAATCTAATGGTGTCAAATCGCACAAATAAGGTGGCCAGTCAGCAGGTCCATTTTGTGAAATTTATAGTTCGTCAAATGTTTCAATCAGTAAATTAATTACAATTAATTGTTACAATTAATTGGCTTTGTGCCGCCGTCTTGCTGAAACTACGTGTCTGCAAAATTAATACCTTCCAATTGAGGCATGAAAAAGTTATTAATCATGTCTCTGTACCGCTAACCGTTAACTGTAACCATGTTCTGACCATCATAATTTTTGAAGACATATTTACCAATGATTCCACTGCACCAAACGGTGACTTTTTCTGTATGTTATGGTGTATCGACAATGGCTTGTGTACAGCAATTCTTTTTATTGACAGCCATTCAACCAAAATTGTGAACACATTTGGATTGTGAAAATTTACCCTCCAGATAACGCTCCAAATCATATTTAAATATTAATGCCATAAAATAATCTATCAAATAAAGTCAATTTTATGAATATTTATAATGTTCTTCTGATTTCTATTTCAATTTAAAAATTTTCCCCTCTTTATTTAAATCTTGTGTTTACCCACCACTAAATGGTTGATATTAAGAAACATTAGAGAAAAACCTAACTAACTAACTAACCATCACGCCGTTTCCCCGCAGGGGTAGGCAGAGAGGCCTACCCCTGCGGGGAATTGAACGCCACACTCTTCTATCCTGGCTTACCACTTATGCTTCGGCCACATTCATACATCTTCTCATACACGTAGATAGATAAACCTTATTTCTAAATTAAGAATATTCCAAATTGTCTAAAACCCCCTTTCTGTACTATAATTAATTTAAAAATTATATATTAAATAACAAGGATAACGATGATATTTTTAAAAAGTCGGGGGTTAATAAATCAATTTTTAACGATTGTGATTTTTTTATACAGGTAAATCTTGTATAAATGTTGATATTAGAATTTAGGATCACTTAAGGTGTTTAAAAAGTAATAACTATTCTGAATTTACTAATCGTCTTTTGGAAATAAACTCTCTTATTAATATTAACAAGGGTTTAGAAATTTTACCAAAAAAATGTAATAGAATTAGGTACACTTAAATAAATTAGAAATTTTAGAAATTAGAAAATGTGTTAACAGTAAATAAAATATTATAAAAGAACAAATCATTCAAACCGACTCTTCTTTTTTATTTATATACTTCTCAAATATGCAGACGTTCCAAATCTTCATGTTCCAAACATATGAGTACATTGCAACCTATATTACACATTGTCTTACTTTCCTCTCTCTCGAATACTATAACATTCATAAAGGAGCGTCCATAACCACGCGGCCTGATCAAGTTGGTTAAGTACAATGCTACGCTGGGTTACGTGTGGGAAGGGGTGGGTCACAGTCGAGCTATGTAATTCTTTCATTTATTTTATCCGCCGATAAATCTACGCAGGTCGGTTTGCACAATATCAATAATTTTAAAATAATTTTGGTAATAGGAAAAAACTATGTTCTACATGGGGGGGTTGAAGCAAAAGTCGCGTTAGGGCAACATTTAGGGATACATTCGTTATAAAGCATGGTCAGGGTCCAAAAAGTATTCCTCCAGTTATCCTGAACGGTGTGGTCTTAAAGGTGACCGAAAGAACAAAATACCTTGGACACATAATCACCGATAACGTAATGGATGACGACGATATTGACAGACAAATACGAGATAATAACGCCTTCCGTATGTGTTTGGCCTTCCCAGATATTTCAGCGCTTCCGGTATGTTCACTGAGGAGCGAGTCCCCAACTTTGCAGCCCTCATAAGATCCAGGGTGGCAGGGATGAGGGAAAGGATATACAGTTCCGGGAGTATCCTTATCCTGGAAGCCCGCCTTACTCCAGCATCCAGGATTGATGCACACTGGAGAAAGATACTGGACCCTCGTAATCGACATGCCACCGCTCGCAAAAGCCGCTATTATTTTATATATTTCTATTTTTCATGTTAATACTTAGACCTATACTTTTCTTATCTACCTATCTCTTTTCTTATATATCATAATTTAATGTATATACATATTCTTATATGAACTGTGTGGGACTGTACAAACCTCCTCACACACTGGAATAAAGTTTTATTTATTTATGGACGCTCCCTAATATTATTAGGTCATATGATCACATATTGTACAATATGAAATGAAAGGTTAGTGCCCCAGGGTTGAACAATTGCAATAAACCTTTATTGGAACAATGGAATGAGTGAGAGGACTGGCATGTTCCATTATTTATGGTCTGATCAACAAAAACAGCCTTAATTTACAGCCCCAACTCCGTCCAACTAACCCCAAGTTCTCGTATCGGACGCCTTTCAAATCGGGCATTATGGGTAATGGATGTCTGTAATTTCTCCTTCAAAAGTGGATGTTTCATTACCAAAGGGTTGGGACTAAATTTCAGTAGAATTATAAATAGCTTTTAATACTTAACCCTGGTGCACTGACGCTTAATCAATGTGAATTAATGTGTGTACACGTCAAATGACGCGGTCATTTGACGTGTACACACCGGGACTCACATATCACTTGTCGCGGAAATGTCGCCCAAAAGGGTTATGTTGATTAGTGCTGCGTATCTATTTATTCTAACGAGTTTATCGAAACGTAAGAGCAGAAAAAGGTGGTATTTATTTGGTGAAAGTATTTACTGCAAAGGAAAAGAAGGGTGGATATTCTATGCGATCTTCGAATGTCTGACGGATCATTTGTCAATCTCATTCGAACGACAACAACTGATTTTGAAAATTTATTACAAATGATCGGGACTTCCGTAGCCAAGCAAGACGGATAATATTACGGAATGTTGTTTTACATCATATCTATAGCATATGTAACTTAGCGCATGCGTCTTAGCTTGTCAACACACCACGTGGCACTGACACGCGGTACGATATCCCCGTGCGCTCACTCGGGAACCGTGTGCATGGCAACGTTCGCGTACGTTGCCGCGTGTGATGAATCACCTGTTTCTATAGATTTTTTTTTTTTTATTTTATTTTATTATTTTATTTTGAACTCTAAGATGATTTAAATGCTACGCGGGAAAAAATTGAGCTAAACCCACCTGGCGGAGTATTGGCGCTACAAAAATTTGGGGATGATGAAACGCTAGTATTGGGACGGAGTTAGTAGCGATTGATCGGATATAGGTTACGAGCAGTTAATATTCAATTCTTATAAAACATATTAATCTTGTGGTAAAGCCGCGTTTGGTACAAATGGTTGACGATCGGCGCGGTCCGAGCGGTCCACATGTGCTTCCCAAAAAAAATACTGAACACGGCTTTCGTAGATTTAGGTCGCGTTTATTGCAGTTTAAGCCGTTAAAAAACCGATTAACGTCTACTCTAAGGTGACGATGATATTGACAGTTCCACGAGGTTTCAGAATTATGGCCTTTTTTGCTGTGGTTTTGAAACCGCTTAAATGTCATTAATCGTGATCTTAAGTGGATTGCCGCGCAAGAGAGATAGCAGAATATGAGCAAAGGCAAGGAAGGCAGGTCCTAATCGGGGGATCGCGAGAGGAAAACGCCCATAAATAATTTATAAGAATTGGCCGTGAAGCACGGATAAAACGTACACTATGTACCAGAGGGGTGACCTTAACTGAGCGGATAATGATTTATTTTCGTTTCGCGGGAATCGGATAACGTAGGCAGATAGGAAAGTTAACTATAATTCCATTATATTTATCTGTAGACTAACGCTCTGTCGAGAAGCGAATAGTGATTCATTTTCGTTTCGCGGGAGTCGGATAACGTAGGCAGATAGGAAATTTAACTATAATTCCATTATATTTATCTGTAGACTGACGCTCTATCGAGGAGCGAATAATGATTCATTTTCGTTTCGCGGGAGTCGAATAACGTAGGCGGGTAGAGAAGTTAACTATAATTCTATTATATTTATCTGTAGACTAACGCTCTTCAGGCTTTTACAACAGATAGGTAATTGTGCAATGACGGTATATACGTTAGGAAAGAGATAACGATAACGTGTAAGCATATTAATGGCACGACAAGAAAATAATATACTCGAATATAGATACAATATATTAACTATGTAATCACTACAAACCTGTCCGACGTTAGCGTAGTTTCAACAGGACGGGTAACGTGTATACGATTGGCTATTCTAGCTCAGATTTCGCCGGGTTTGGTAGTAATAACCACAAAACATAATTGGAACAAGTGTATCTAGATAAGAATATTGTAAATAAAATAATATGAATTTGCGGCCCATATACACATGAAATAAAAGGATAAAGCGTATGGGGATCTTATAGATGGATGGATAAATGAAACAAATATATATAGGAGTAAATGCAAGTAAAAAGCAAGCATATAAGTACCAAAAACATAGGAGAACATAGTGTGATAGAAATTCGAAGACGGGAGGAACAATAATGTGAAGTGGAACGGATATAGCAAGAGCATGTAATAATGATAAACGTACAAATACAGACAACTACTTGAGACCGATTCGACAGATACTAGCAATCTTTCAACACACCTCTAAGAACATGGTGAGCGGTATATAGTTATCAGCGGAGGCGTCCAGTGCCTTGGCAATGAATGAGCACTGAATTAATCCGACGCCTTGCCTGCGGCACTGGAGGTTTATTTACTTATTTGTTTTATTTGTTTTCATTTATTGGGTTTCTTACAGCCATATAATTAATCAATCTTTGAAGAAAAGACAATAATTGATGCACAGAGTTTTGGGCCAATTACGCGAAAACACATACATACAATCGATAAAAGAATAATAAAAACATGTCCAATAGTGGGTTGTGTGAGTGTGTATCTGTGTGTTTATTTATTTGTTTATTTATTTTGTTTTGGGAAAAAAATTAAAAGCAAAACGATCTTAAAAATCTTCCACTGAATTTAAAAATTTAATTTAACTTACATTAATAGTTTATTGTGTTATAGCGAATAGTACTCTTCCAGTATTATATTGTTCGAGAATATTCACTGTCTATGTAACATAGTTACTTTGTGGATCAATCTTACTGCCAATAAAAATAATAATAAATGGTTACAAATTATGTTTAAATTCCGCAACGGAGGGAGCTAATACGTCCCTGTGCGCGGAGAGTCGCGGCCAAAAGACAGGATTCATTGGGGATTCACGAGAAAAGATCGCCCAAAATTAATTTAAAATTAGGTATAGTACCTTTGGATGATTGTTATATCTAGGTATGCAGTGTGCACGTGGTGAATATATGGAAATTGATCCCATGATATAGCGGCCAAGAAACGTTAAATTTCCGATAAAGACGAGTGGAAATACGGGAGAACGGGACAGGATAATGGTAGATAATGAAGAAACATCAACTATGATTAGGGGAGTACCCGATAGATTGTGGTTACGGTTGATCAAACGACAATATGGACTGA
This sequence comes from Agrypnia vestita, assembly GCA_016648135.1. Taxonomy (NCBI): domain Eukaryota; kingdom Metazoa; phylum Arthropoda; class Insecta; order Trichoptera; family Phryganeidae; genus Agrypnia; species Agrypnia vestita. The sequence goes on from JADDOH010008208.1 coordinate 102,790, forward strand.
ACTTAGAAATTAAATATTAAAAATTAATTATCGCGCTTGTGAAGCGAGTTCAAACCGTCTGAAGCCACCAAGTCCGTCCCAAAACGGGCACAGGGATGGAGATAGAGACGGCAACAGGAGGTGGGATCAACTGACATATCCGAGTGGAGATATGGTTTTTTTTTGCCAAATTGAATCTTAGGAACAAAGAATTTGGTTTCAAGAGAAGTAGAATATTGAAAATCCTGGAAACACACGACTTAGGACCTTTTCCCGCTAGGGGGGTTTTAAAATGTCAAGACACAGCAGAAATCAGGCAGTTGGTGACGGTCTACGAGAGCGCAAAATCTGCGTCGGTTGTTTTTTTGAGTGATAATTACCGTGAGTGATAATTACCGTCGACTTAGAGTGTCTCAGTGGGTGAAAATTATAGTTTAACTTCAAGTGAAAGTGGTATACGGGTAAATATACTCTTCGACATTGCTCACGATAAAAGAAAAGGGGGGTACGGGTTTGATTTTATTTTATAAAGGGTAATTAATTTGGCATATTAGAACTTCGGAAATTACTGCGCTTTATTAAGTTGATTAGTCCGGCATATATAGAACTGATATTTGCAGATCTCCGGAAACTAGCTGTGCGTTATAAAGATACCTATTTTATGCTAAACACGCGGGAAATTGTTAATAAATCTTGTAAAAATACCTATCTTATGCTAAATACGCGAGGTCCTGTTAAAAGAGTTTTAACTCAGAGTACGGGATTGATTTTATTTTATAAAGGTAATTAATCTGGCATATCGGAACTTCGGAAATCACTATGTTCTATAAAGTTAATTATTTTTGTCGTCTTACTAGGTTCACAGAATAATATTCGCAGAATTTCAGGAAACGGTAGAGTTCAAATTTAGTTAAATTTTCGTTTTACTAAGTATAGTATTGGCGGATCTCTGGAAACTAGCTGTGCGTTATAAAGATACCTATTTTATGCTAAACACGCGGGAAGTTGTTAAAAGATAAGGGAGTTGTTACTAACAGATTCGATTTTAAATAAGTCTTATAAAATACCTATCTTTGCTAAATACGCGAGGTCTCGTTTTAATTTTTACATTTGTAAGGCATATAATATTTCGTTATATGAAATGTTTCGATTAGACCGGGTTTATTTTAGTTATCGAAAGAATATTTAGTTTATTTTAATAATTTTTTTGTTTATGTTTAATAGTAAGAGTCCGTTAAAATTATAGTTTTACAGATGTATGAAATTTCATTATTCTAAAATATTATATATAATAATCTCGTGGGGGTCGGGGTTTATTTACGGTTTTACAGAAGTACAAGTATAAAATTGCTTCCGTTCGGCCCGGGTTGTCTTATATTATATAGGAAAACATAGGTCCCGCGTTATTAAAACATATAAAACCGTTTCATGTGGCCGGGATTATTACGCGCGTTGGGGAAAGTCTATAAGGTAAAAATATGTTTAATTTGATTCTGGTTATTTTATATTTTATGAAAGATATTTGCCTCGCGGACTTAAACTATGAAAAATGTTTCAATTAGTTCTGGTTATACTTTAGGAGTGATGTAAACTTCGCGGTTGTATAATTTGGGGTACTTCGTATTGTACGAAAACGTAAATCTCGCGTATAAAAACGCGTATAAAAAAAAAACGTATATCATGTATTCAAACATATAAAAACTTCTAGTACATTGTTTCGATAGACCGGGGTTGTATTATACTTATAAAGATGTTATAGGGCCTCGTTATATTGAAAATATATAAAAACCGCCTGGGGCCGGGTCTTCTTATTTATAAACTATATAAGATTTCGTTACATTTAGTTATATAAAATGCTATCATTCGGGAATTCGCGTTTCATTTTAAGCATATATAAATATAGGGTCCCGTTTTTGAGCAATGTTAGTGTTTCGTTTAGAATTCGCGCCTTCATTTAATAAATATGAAACATGTAGATTTCAATTAGAACTATTTTAAAATGATTCGTTTAGAAATTCGCGTCTTGTATTATAAATGTGAAAATTATAGTATTCGTTTTGAGCTAAAACGTGTGAACATAGAAACACTACAGTTTTGACCGCTATTTTGTTTACTATGCCTAGGACATTCTTGCGGTGTATTAGGCTTGATGGTAAAATTTAAACTCTTACTCTGTTTAAAATATACGTAGTGTCTCCGCCTAGATTGGCTTCACGATATACCTTATGAAATTTGTAAGTTCCGTTGTCCTAAAATTATATAAAATTACCTTCGTTTAGATCGGGTTATATCATATTCCTCGTGGAACGCGTAAACCTCGTTGTCCTGAAACTAAATAAGGATGTTTCATCTAGACCGGGTTCATTTTACATTTTAGGAAGAATATAAGTCCCGCGTCTTTCACTACATAAAATGGATTTGGTAAGATTGGGGTTGTTTATACTTGTAGAAATTACAGAATCCCGTTATTCCTAAACTATATTAAAATGATAAATTATATTAAAATGATTTAAACTATATTAAAATTTGCCGGAGAGTGGATATCAAATATTCGAGATGATAATAAAATTATTTATTTATTTTTTTTATTTATTTGTTTACGCCCATTAGGCTTTTACATAAAGAGTATAAAATAAATTTCAAAAGCACATACATTAAAAGTTTCAGGAATAGCACCAAATCATGAGTATAAAAATTAAAAATGTAGAGTAGGTAACGAGCAGCAATGCGTATAGGCTTTTACATGAAAAAAATATATCATAAAATTAAAAGAACATACATTAAACAATATAAATTACAAGTAGCAAATTATTAAAAGTACCGGAATAGCACCAAAACATGAGTACAGAAATTAAAAATATAAAGTACAAAGCGGCGATGTGTACGAAAAATATATATTACCCACCATTACATATTAACAGCTGAAGTCAGTAACGAAGCAGTATTGCCTCTTTAAGTGTAAACTTTACTTTCTCCAGACTGTCGACGAAGATGTCAATTATGCAACCATATTCATTACATTATATTAAGAATAATATAATTTTGTTATCAATGCACAAACTTGGCAATGAACTACCTACATATGTCGACATTTTAAATCTATCTCTCTCAAAATTTAAAAAACACTATATGATCATTTCTTTTCAAAATATTAAATTTTTATATAATGTCTTAAATTTTTTATATATATAGCTGGCTATTCAAATTTAATATTGCTATATTATCGGTGAATAAAAATTTCTGAGATCACTACTTACACCTTTTTGCATATATACCTTTTTTTTACATAAATGTCTAACCTCATTATGTTTAAATTATGTATATATACTTTTTTACATTTATACCCTTTATCTTTCTTTTACATTTAATCGTTTGTTGTATTTTAATTATGTATAAACCTGCTACTTTACACTTTTTGCATATATACCTTTTTTACATACATGTCTAACCTCATTATTTTTAAACTATGTATATATGCTTTTTTACATTTATACCCTTTATTTTTCTTTTACATTTAATCGTTTGTTGTATTTTAATTATGTATAAACCTGTTGTAAAAGGCTATTAAGCCGTGTAAATAATTAATAATAATAATAATAATAATAATAATAATAATAATAATAATAATAATAATAAGAATAAAACTAAATCGGCGGACCCTAAAGGTAATATGTATTGACCTTATAAAGATGTAGACTAGTGGGGTTTTATTATAGAAGCAATCAATTCTTTAACAACAACAAGTGGACAAGTGGTTGCTTCATGGGTTTGTTAAAACTTATAAATGGATGGAATCCTAGATTCGAAGCTTAATCCCGGTATTTCGGATAAATATAAGAATATGTAACATCAGAAAATAACGGGTAACGGGTTTTATGAAAAATATCGGTGCGTATAATCATTAGAGTATGATCATTAGAATTGGAGTCTAGTCTCGATGACCCGGGAAGTACGGATACGTAAGACGGAAATAAGGACTATGTTGCAGTATTATTAAGATATATAAATACTTACAATTGTCGAGCTAGAGTCTAATTCCGGTATCTCGAGGAATATAAATTCAAGGAAAAGAAAATAATGTCTAGTTTCGGTTTGATTAAGGTATATACACCGTATAGTTGCCGAGGCTGGATACTAAGCCCCAGCTACGGAAACTTATAAGCGCGTAATGGCAGGATCAAAGGTTAGGTCGCGAACTATAGTTAATTAGGGGCCTGTGAATCGTATGCGCGTGCGGGGCAAGTGTTCGCAATCCTTAGGTATAAAGTGAGGTACTTAAAGTGAAACTACGAAGCACTGGAATGGATATAATCGGCGGCCGATGGGTAAGTCATGTCATCCTCTTTCCGTTTGAGATTATAACGATATATAAAGGTGGCGCACGATTAAGAAGAATGGTCTCGGGTTCGATACCCCAGACAGAGACGGAAGAAGCGCCGACAGTGAAAGCTAACCCCTGTACCGTAAACTTTAAATATACTTTTATCCACAGGTGTTTGTTTGCATGTTGGATCCGTACTGACCATAATGGGGCGAATTAATTCGCCAAATAACCCTTCTCTGCATGTGTGTGAACTTCCAGGGATCGCGCGGCCCGTGTGCTCGACGCCGAATTTAATTATTCATTTCTATTATTTATTTAATTGATGATTCATTAATACATTAGGTGTTTATTTGTCTATTCATATGCCGCGTCCCAGTTATATATAGTCAGGCGGCGTTTCGATAGCATCATCATCGGCCCGTGTGCTCGACGCCGAATTTAATTATTCATTTCTATTTATTTATTTAATTGATGATTCATTAATACATTAGGTGTTTATTTGTCTATTCATATGCCGCGTTCCAAGTTATATATAGTCAGGCGGGCCGTTTCGATAGCATCATCATAGGCCCGTGTTTGCTCGACGCCGATTAATTATTATTTCTATTTTATTATTTAATTGATAGGCCATTAATTAATTAGGTATTTATTTGTCTATTCATATGCCGCGTCCCAGTTATATATAGTCAGGCGGCGTTTCGATAGCATCATCATAGGCCCGTGTGCTCGACGCCGAACTTAATTATTCATCTCTATTTATTTATTTAATTGATGATTCATTAAATAATTAGGTATCTATTTGTCTATTCATATGCCGCGTCCCAGTTATATATAGTCAGGCGGC